>RJWH01002049.1:107500-141021 GCA_004363575.1 Solenodon paradoxus | reverse complement strand
TTAGTTTGGGAGCGTTTTGAAGTGGATTCTTGCCTTGGAGACCATAGCTGTTACTCTGCCAGGAGGACTGGGAGAAAAGTCGTGCTTTCTCATTTCATGTAAAGATCTGCACTTGTTCCACAGTCGCCTCCTTAGCTCAAGGTTGTTTTCTGTCAAGAATCTCAGAGAGGCAGGATCCGGAGTCTGGTATGGGAGCAGGTGGAAAGATTGGAAGACAATTAATTACAGAAGGCCAAGGGTACTCTTCAAGAAGGTTGGTTGAGACAGGAGACAGCAGGCAGAAATTAGGTACAAAGGAGGCAGTTTAGTAAGAATTTGTTGGTGTTTCTTACCTGGGATATCAAGAGGCAAATCTGACCAAGTAAAAGAGCAGCATATGAGATTGACGATTTTGTTTGGCAAATACTATTATTGATTATCACATACATAAAGGAAAAGGTGCACACTCTAAAGGTTTTGCTTGATGAATTTTTACAGGGTAAGTACCTCTGTGAATCTACTCTTCAGATGAAGATATGGGCCATGACCAACCCACCGGAACCTTCCCTCCTACACCCCGTTACTCAGTATCCCTGGAAAGTCGCCACTATGGTAAACTTGTGAAATCTGGTGGTGAACACGATAAAAATCGAATAGTATTTTATGTATTCTTTTGTGTCTGACCTCTTTTCTGCCTCTGAGATTTATTCATCTTGCTGCAGGTGGCTGCAGTTGATGCTTTCACTGTTGTGTTATCCCCTTGTCAGATTCCACTGCATTTCTTTTATTAGCTCCTGTCGATGGACATTCAAATTGTTTCCAGGTTTCACTACTGCAAACAATCCTATGGACAACCTTGGTTTATATATGTATTCATTTTGATGAATATGTGCAAGAGGAAGAATCGCTATGTCATAGGCCTTGTATATTTTCAACTTTTGCAGATCCTGCCCCACCATTTCCTGTTAAAAGTATGAGTGTTTCAGTTTGTTCATAACTGTTGATATTTGATATTCTCAGCTTTGCTTTTTATTTTATTTTTAGCTATTCTACTGAGTGCATAATGTTATCTCATTATGGTTTTAATTAGCACTACCCCATGACTAATGATGTTGAGACTTTTTTAATATTCTAATCAATCATTTGGATATTCTTTTTTGTGAAATGCCTATTCAGGTCTTTGACGCACTTTTAATGGGATTGTCTGACTTTATCTTATTGATTGTTAGATCCCCTTAAATGTATTGGCGATAGGAGATTCTTTGTAGTATTTATGCATTCCAAATATCATTTTCTACTGTATGGTCTCCTTTTTTTCCCTTTCATTCTCTCTGTTGTCTTTTCATCAAAAGAAGTTCTGAAGTTTAAGGAAGTCAATTTTTTATATTTTCCATTATGGTTAGTACTATTACATGCTTTATATATAATTTTTTTTCCATAAATGTCATAAAGACATTTCATTACTTTTTTCCTAGACCTTTAATTGTTTTGCTTTATTCATCTTGAAATGTGTTCGTGTATATGAGATGAGGAAAATATCAAAATTCCTTATTTTTTTCCCAGATAGACATTTATTTGATCTGGCACTACTTTTTCCCCTTTTCTTGTATGGTATCTTTGTCATAAATTAGGTGATATTATGTTGGGTAGGTCCATTTTTGGTCTATTTATATATAATTGTGAAAATATGCACCAATGGATGTTTTTAGTTGTATAGTGAGCATTTAGGTACAAAGTGCTGTACAATTTTGTTCTCCAAAATTGTTTTTGATCTTCTTGGCTGTTGGTGTTTGCATATATTTTTTAGAGTCAGCTTTTCAAATACCACACACACTGATACACACACACATGCAGGTGCACACACAGAGCTTGCTACTGTGTTAATTTGAATTTCTATCTATAAGTAAATCCGGAGAAAACTGAATTTTTTATAGTATTGAATATTACAACCCATGAATATGGTACATCCCTCCGTTTATTTGTTTTTGTTTGTTTATTTCAGTACTGTCTATAGTTTTTTCAATAGTTGTCTAACACAGCTTTCATTAGCTATTTCTAGAATAGATGAGGGCATTTTTATTGTTCATGTAAATATTATTATTTGTGTATGTCACATTTAAAGTGCTTGTTGCTAGTATATAAAATGTAATTGATTTTCATGAATAGTTCTTATGCTCAGAGATCTTGATACCATTATTTTAAGTAGTTAATCTGTAACATCTTTCAGGTTTTCTCTTAGGCAGAATTGTTCAACTGCAAATACTGGCAAAGCGTATTTCTTTGCTTCTGAATTTTTAACATTTTATTCTTTCCACTTTACTTCTTTTGACCTTTCTTCCTTTGTATTCTTTCCTTCATGTTCTTTCACTGCTATGTTTTTCTTACTGGATGCAGGACCCTGTGACTCACAGTTGCCATCTTTGTCTTGTTTCTGCTCCATTTCAAGGCCAGCCTCGCCGTTACCAGAATCTCTGCAGATAGCTCTGCTGCTTTAGTCTTTCTCTGTTCTTTTTGCAGCTCCATTTTCATTTATGTTAAACCCTTCTTCTATATCTAATTCTACTTCTGTTTCCCTCCGTATTTCATCCTTTTTAATTTCTGTGTTTCAATCTGACCTATTTTCTGGCTAATTAATCCTTTTTTTTCCCCCTCTGTCTGATCTGCTGTCTGATCTTCTTCAATCATGAAATTATAGAATTTTCATCAATATCTTTAGATTTTCCAATTTTCTCATGAAATTTTAATCCTTTCATCAATTTGTTAGTATATATACCATAGTTATTTCAATGTGCTTATGTAAGTCTTAATAACTGTGTGCTTATTTCCTTTTCCTTTATTCTTCTCTCCTATTTTGCTCATTTGTTGCTGTTTCCTGACACACTTGCCAATATTTTGACCAAATGTCTGCAGTCATCCTTGTATGGTTCCACTGAAAAGTCGGGGTTCTGTGTTCAGTCTTCCTTCTTTTTGGCAAGCTCTATATTCTGATGTCCTCAGCACTGAGATGGGGAAATACCTATTTATGTTCTGTAACTTCATAGCAATGATCTTTTGTTTAATTTCTAGCTGTCAAGTCAGGACATATTCCCAGTCATGAGTTGGCAGTTGCCTTACAAGGGAAAATTGTGTATAGAATGTTAGAGTTACTTCCCTGGAGTTCTCTTTTCTCCAGAGGGTGGCCTGGGTTTTGTTTTTCCAGCCAGGTGAGACGACCAAGCTACTCTTAGGTGCTGTGCCCTGCTGTGATATTGTCAGAACACCTGAAGGGTAAAATAATACATTGGTCTGCTTTGCTTCTTTTGTTTGTGTTTAATTTTTACCTCTGTGTATATGTGTTTGTGAGACAATGGTTAAGGTTTGCTCTACTAGAAAATGTTAAGCATTATCATACACTATTATTAACTGCAGTCACCTTGCTGGATATTAGGACATGGAACCTATCTTATAAGTGAAAATTGGTGCTTTTGACCATCTCATTTCCCCACCCCTACCTCCTGAAAGCCAGCATTCCACTTTCTAAAATACAGCATATTTTGGATTCATTTCAATGTCTGAATATCTTGGTTTCTCTCTAATGCTTTTATATAGCTGTTCTGAATTTCACTCAGCCTCGACAATTGTTTTGGAGAGAAGATTTTTGTAGGATACCAGCTACTTCATGATAGCTAGGAGTCTGGGAAGAGTCATCTCTTCCTCTCATTGGCATCGATACTGGGCAATTTGCTAAGCTTTATGAACTTTATGAGTTTGTTCAGTTATGAAATGGATTCTGTACAAACCACCTTGTTGGAAGGAATAAATAAGATATACACGTAAAGCACTTAGCACAGTTCTGGCATTTAGCAAGCCAAATAATTTCACATTTATTTTACTAGTGATCACATTAATAAGGATAATCATTTATTTGTACACTTGTTCTAGATAAGATTGAAAGAATGTTCAAGGGTTGTGTACAGTAAAGTGTTCAAGGGATTTTTTATTAGCATTTCTTTGACAAGTAGTAGATGACAGACATTCTAGATGAAATGAGGCGTAGTTTAGTTGTAGGAAAAGCAGCTATGGGGAGGCAGTGATTGGGAGTTTTATGAATGGGCAGGCTGAGTGCCAACATGAAAGAAGTCATTTATCATCAAGCTAGTCCCAAGTTGACCCTAAGCTGAGATCAGGGTATGGTAATAGATCAAGTCTCTCATCCCTCCATGTGGATGTGTAATGTGTAAATAGAAAGGATATGGAACTATTTAAAAGAAAAAGGTACAAGCCATTATAAAAAAGTAAACAGATAGGGAGAGACCCTTTGGACTGGCATGGCCAACATGGGGATACAAGCTTAATAAGTGATGTGTAAATAGAAAGGATATAGAACTATTTAAAAGGAAAAGGTTCAAGCCATTATAAAAAAGTAAACAGATAGGCAGAGACCCTTTGGACTTGGCTACAGGCCAATTGCAAGACTCTTGCACATTATTTAATTGGACTCTGATAACTAACCATGAGGTTGTATCCAAGAAAAGGGTCAGAACTCCCTCAAAGCACCCTTGTAAAGGCCAATATTGGAAACTGTTAGGGTAATAACTTTAAGTAGAATCATGTGTCTCAGATAGTGGAAAGATAGAAGACATAGAAACTGAAAGAATAAGTAGAGAGTTGTGCGTCAGCGCATTGAGGAAATAATTCTGACACAGGTATAGTGACAGAAACTATTGGATCTCTGGCTGGGTTTCTTTTCTTTTTTCCTTTTTTTTTGGTATCAATTCCTGGGTATGGATAATCATGATCCAGAGGCATGAGTCACAGATTGGAGAAAACCATAAGTCTTAGATAATCATTACAATGAAAGAGATATACTAAGTAATTTGTCATTAATGATGGGGGAAATCTACTTCACCCAGGTCTGTTACCACTGAATATAAATAATAGAACTTGTCTTTTTATCCTTTCTTAATGTATTTTTCCTTTAAATCAGTTAACATAGATTCATTGATAAATACTACATGCTAGAACCCATATTTAGAAGTGAGATTCTTTGATAAAGTCACAGGCATTCCATTCATAAGCCAAGTGAACCTTACTTGGCTATTTTATTTCTTTGTACTTTAGCTTCCAAACATATAAAAAGGTAATGATAATAGCAGTGCTTATTTTATGAGATGGTTATAGGGGAAAAGGAGATATAAAATACTTAGTCCTGTATCTAATGTATAATTAACATTCCTTAGTATTTGTTTCAGTTATCTATTGCTATGAATGAAGTTATTCCACACTTAAAAACTGAAACAGTAATATTTATTATCTTATATTTTCCACAGGTCAAGATTTCAGAAGTAGCTTAGACAAGTGGTTTTATTCAGGGTCCTCCCGAGGCTTCATTGTGTTAGCCAGGGTTGTTATCAAGGCTCAACTGGGAGGACATGCTTCCAGGCTCATGTCTGTGTTGTTGGCAGCATTCTGTTCCTTATCACACGAGCTTCTCCTCAGTGCTACTTCATCGGCATGCCAGCTGGCTTCTGTGGTGTCAGAGGAAAAGTTCTGCCATTTCTCTGAGGTTCTTCTTCTGCTGGAGGAGTGAACAAATTGCATTAGATGTGAGTGGTAAGACAAAAGCCCACATTTAATAGCCTGTGCATGGAGAATGTGCATAGTATATTCTCAGGTAGTTGGGGCAGGCTGTGATTTACGTAAGTTGAGGCCTGGAAAGGGGATCTGGATGTAGGAGAGAGAAGAGGGGTCACCACTTGGCAAGGAAGGGTGGCTCATCTTTACTCTGAAAGTAAAGATAAATAACTATTTTCTATATTCTTCTAGAGAATAGGGACACAAGACCGTTTTTGGATTGGGAGAAGCGTGGAGTCTCAGGGTGTGGCAGATGACTTCTTTGATTAAAGGAAGGGCTAAAGGTTTGGAAAAACTGGAGCTTCTCCTTTGTCTCTGGGACTGTCCTCCATGGTTCTTGGCTCTTCATGTCAGAGTGGGGCGTCCATGGAGACCAGTTCTGAGACACTTGGGATATTCTGTTGCAGTCCCTTCACAATGTGATTCAAGAGAGAGTGAGAGAGATGCATAAGGTAGAAGCCAGTCTTTATAACCTAATCTCAAAAGTGACAGACCATCACTTCAGCTGTATTATATTCACTAGAAGTGAGTAACAAAGTCCAGACCACATTTAAAGGAAGGGAACTGTGTAAACATATAAATAAAAGGAGGTAACTATCATTTGGATCATTTTAGAGACTGACAACCACATAATATGTGATATTTTTCAGTACTTCTGGCCAGCTAAGTGCTGGCAAGAAGAATGTATACATACTATGGATTGCACTTCAACTGAATTAGACAGGTATGACAAGTAAATAAAAAAATTATGTAAAATACTTTAGAATAGTGCCCGCACATCCTAAATGCTAGTTGTTAGTATTTCCATAACATAAAGGAAGAAAATGCATTAGCGATTTCTGTACTTTCCTTCTCCTTTTAGAAACTGCAATTTCTAGGTACTTGGCAAAAATGCAGAGTCACACTTGTAGGACTCATTCTCCTGCAGAAAGAAAGCAGAGTTATTGCTCAGGCATCTTTGAATGGTGTGTTTTTGTCTTTAACTTTCTGGGACTAAACAGAACTCAAATGATTTCATTTTCCATATACTGAAAGTGCCTGCAACATAGTGGTCTCTCAGAAATATCAGTTGTCTCTCCATTTCTCCCTTTATTCCTACTTATAATGAAGTAGGAGTGAAAAGCTGTCTCTACATAACATTCAACTGACAACAGAAATCACTACTGCAAAATGAATGGTTCAGGTGGTAAGCATCTTAAGATCCCAGAGGAGGAAATGACTTCTGGGTGAACTACTCAAGAAGTGAGCTGGCAATTATCAGGGGAATTTCATTCATTGGAACAAGCCAGAAAAGATTGTTTAAGATTTCTCTCAATTACTTGACAGCCTAGTAAAATTGGGCCATTTAAAATAACCTCTTATTGGAAACTCTGTCCCCAGATATCCATACATACTCAACCATTTTGACTTGGGATTTCCATTGATGAAATGATGTTAACTAAACCAATTTTCTCCTCAGGCTGAAAATCAGTATCATTTACCTCTTTAGGAGCTTTTAGCTTCTCAGAAGCACATTCTTGACAAGTAAAAGGAAGTTCACCTTTTTAATGATCATATGAATTCAAAAGGAAGAAATTATTCATCGTGGTAGTAATTGCTAGTCAATTTGAGACCATCCCTATTACATTTTCATTAGAAATAATCCTATTTAAAATAAGTAACCTGCTATATTAGATGCAATAGTTCAATGCAGAAATATGTATATTTTACAATTATGTCTCTTAAAGAGTTTGATATCATTAGACCATTAACTTTTTCTCTTTATTAAGCATTGAATAAGAAAGTAAAATTCATAATCGAATGCTCCTTTTTCAGGAAAACTTGGGAGAGAAGAAAAGGATAGCTTTTCATTTCTGAATTAAAATATTTGAAATGAAAAAAAATGATTAAAAGTTCCCAGACCAACATTAGACTCTTAACTAGATAATATTTTTAATTAATTAGATACTGGTAGTGTAATGTCAGGAACATATTGACACTAGCTAGCACTAGTATATGATATATTTGAAAGTTACTGAAAGAGTAGATCCTCAAAGTTCTTATCACAAGGAAAAAATTCATTTGTAAAGATATGAGGTGACAGACATTGACTAAACTTATTATGGGGTAGTCATTTCATAATACATGCATATGTCATGACATTATTTTGTTCACCTAAATTTGCACAGTACAATATGACAATTATTTCTCAAAAAAACTAAAAACAGTCTATAATGAATTAGAGAGCTTAATTATAACTTGTAATGCTCTACAAGATTCATAACACTTGTGTGGACTGTTTGATGTAGGCTTTTAATTTGATTGCTGTGTCTTTAAGGAGACACAATCATTACTAATTACATATCTTTCTAGTGTTTTAGAAAACTATATTACAATAGTAGGAGATAATTATGAATCACAAGATGTTCTGAAGAGATACATTTTTCTTTTTTAATAGAAGTTTAGATTGTAATGTTAGATAAGTTGTTTTCAAAAAAATTTCATAGCCAAAATGTGAGACAGTTGGTAATATTGTCTAATACTTTCTGTTGAAAAGGAGACTCATATCTCGCCTGATAGATAATGGGAAAATATTGGTAGCAATCAAATAATCTAACCCTTAAGCAAATGAGTTATGCATAATAAAAAATTAATTTTCCCCCCAACACAAGTTGCATAAGTACAACATATCACAGAAGAAAAAAAAGATTTACAATAGTGTTGTTTCTGTCTCCAAAATGGCTTCATTGTTTCTCATAAGGTAAAAACTGCTTGAGTTAAGAATAACATGTTAAATTATCTGTGTGACTTTCTTCTCAAATCTGCCAATGATTTATTATTATTTAGTATAAATTGTAAATCACATTGTATTTGAAATTAAAAGGAAGCTTAGTATTTCACAAGAAAGACTAAGGAAATTGACCCCTTTCCTGCCTTCTGTGTTTTGGTTTAAAGGTCCACTATTTCCCCAGATTTGCATAACCTTTACTCATTGTGAAGTTTTCCACTGTTGTAATGACAAAGCCAATAAACTTAGTGACATATGACAGTGCTTGTTTATTATCTCCATTTCTGTGGCATCTAAGGCACTGTCTGGCTCTACTCTGTTCCTGCTTTGGCCTCAGGAAGTCCACACAAGGTATTAACAGTGTTTATCACTAGAAGCTCTGAGAAAGAGTCTGCTTCACAGCGTGTTCAGTGTGTTATCAAAATTTAGTTCTTTTTCACATTTTCCACATGGGCACTTCCATCTTTAAGCCAAAAACAAGTTGAGTTTTTTCATATTCCAAATAACTTAGGTTTTCCTTTCTGCCAATATTGCTCTGCTTTTAAGGGGTAGTGAAATTCTATTAGACCAAAATGGATAATCCAGAAAAGTCTCTCCATTTTTTAAGGCCAACTGATTAGTAACCTTAATTGCTTTTTCACTTTTGCCACATAAGATAATATAACCACAGGTTTAATCCAAGGGTAATTGTAATAGGAGTCAACATTCTGCCTGTTTCCTCTTGCACTTACCTTGAGATGAGAGTCCACATCAATCAGAGAATTCCCACAAAAATGAGTAGATATAAGTCATAAGACTGGAAAAAGTTTGAATATCACAAATAAGCAAATTAAACCAATAAAATGATACACTATGTACCATAAAAAGGATATACTCAGTACACTGCAAACTCATGTATTTGGTAAGAGGAAGCTTGATAGGAAAGTGGATTCTTGATTACATATTCTCTTAACATCTTTCCTTTATGTGCGGACTCAAAAATAATACTTCAGGATAATTTTGAATGAATATTCGTGAACCATTAATCTGGCTAGAAGGATGAACTTGTTCTTTCATCTTCTGTTAAAAACTTTTGAGGTAGCCTTTCTGTCAGATCATTGTACCTAAATCATAGGTACAAAGCCCAATACCAATAGAAAATAGGAAACTTCTACTCCTTAGCAAATAAGGACTAGGAATTTCTTCTGTCCATGCAATAAATTTCCACATTGTCAATCAAGAAAATAATAAAAATATAGAAACTTTGATGCTGATTCTAACTTAGCTCCCACCACCATCCGCACCAAGTCAATGTAGCAGCATTGAGGGGAGAAAGTAGTTAAAAACATTAAAAAGCATTTTAACGTGTAGGTACACATCTAGGACAGTGACAGGCAGGGGTGGAGAGGGGCACTAAGTGAGCAAGGAGAGAGGAGGAGCGATGTGCAATGTGTCACTGTGCTGGCTACTGCGTCAGGAAGAACTGTGGAGAAGGATGGTGTTCACCGTCAGCGATGTCTCTGGAAGTATTGCAAAGAGAAAGTTCATCTTGGACTAGTCCTGCGGGCCTGCTGGGGCCTGCTAGCTAACTTAGACTTTGTGAAGTGGCAGCCAGCATAGTGGATCACATCACCTTACTTTGATCTTCTCATGCTTACTTTCCTTTTTTACTCTCTGCTGCCAAAGGCTGGCACCTGACAAATAAAATTTCGCCACTCATTCTTGCTTTTGGTTATGCTTTCAAGAAAAACCATGCTAAAATAGTTGGTACCAAACACGGAGTCATAAGAACTAACCCTTAGGATTTAATCTTGAATAAATACGTTTATTCTTGAATCAATAATTTAAGGTAGGCAGATGGAACGTGATTTAAGTTTTTGCTAATCATGGACCGTTCTAGATCTGGGCATAGGTCAATTTAGCCTAAGTCTCCTGAATGGGAAATCCAAGTTTCTATATGAATGGACAGTTCTACAGAGAAGCAACTGGTGATTAGCAAATATCTTCCAACAAGTTGAAAATGATCTTACAAAAAAACAAAAAGGAAAAAAAAATGCAATGCTTCATCATATTACTTAGAGGAGGTTACTCTCTGAGGAGATTTAAAGATATAAACTACCACAGCTACAGTAGAATTTTTCAGGATTCTGGGTCAGCTCATGTATATTTAAAAAACTCCTGTCAATCATTATTTCTCAATTTGTGAGTCTGAATTTATTAAATAAGGAATGAAATTAATTGATTCATGAATACGTTAAAATATAAAATATCAATATATTGTAGTCTAACAGTCAGACATTGTGGTAGTCACATGCTAGCTTTATTGTCAACATTCTTGTCTTTTCTTTCTGATTTGGCACTCATAAATTCAATCCACCAATTAGTTGATTTAAAACCATCTAGCTAGTTTTGTGTTTGATTTGTTAATGAAGAGGTTATTCATATTCCAAACTAGTCATGCATAGTATCAACTAGAGTACCTCTTAAAAGTTCAGATTTCTTGAATTTGCTCTTGGATATATTTAATTTTGTTACTTTAAACTGAGATTGTTTTTAACAAAGGCACAAATGGCATTGATGTATCCAATCCAATAGGTCCTGATTTTGAGAACCAAGGAGTGGAGGACAAATTCATCAGGGGGAGCAGGTATCTACTCATTTGAAGCACTTTGGACACTGGCATCATCACTTAGGTCTTTTGGTTATGCCAGAAATGCTATGGAAGGCACCTGACAGAGGACATGAAATTTCTTAAGGGGTCTAGAGCAAAGCACCATGCAATGGAGGGAAATAAGGTCTAAGTTTTCTTGGGACTCAGCATGTTTAGCATCTTGTTTTTCCTTACTTATTATCAACAGCAACCTGGGACCTTACCAAAGCTTGTGAATCTCTAAATGTAGACATCTAGGTTGGAAAGAACTGAAATGCTAAGTTAAATATAATTTGACACTGAGCTAGCATTCTCACTTGTTAAAATTTTTTTTTTCAACTGATGTGATCAAGTTGTCATGGGAGCCTCAAGGTTCATTTAACATCTATGAATTCACAATGCATTCATTGTTTGAATAAACACACGAAACTGTCCAAACATCATTCAGTATAATTTACCTTCAGAACTATAGCACTTCATACAAACTAGCAAATTGCTTATTTGTAGGTAATTATTAAAATGTAAAATTTTGCTCAAACTCCAAACTTGCAAATAACTTTTGGTTTTGGAAACTTAAGCTAGAGTAGGTAGTGATCTTTATTTATTGGAATGTTTTTTTCTAATTATCTAGATGTGAATGATTCTTTAAATAGGTTCATATTTGAAATATATAGCAAAGTGATTAATGCAAATGGACACTGGCCATAGCTTCACAGGATCATATGCTGGGGTTTAGCGATACTCCCCTCTACCACTTCCTCTGTTTTTTTTTTTTTAACTGATTTTGTAAATGATCTGTGAATTGCAGAAGGGTTGGATCCATGTATGAATGAGACATAAAATTAGCCTTCAAATATTTTCAAATTATTACAAGATAATTTCAGTATTTTAGCACATATACATTCCAGTCCTGATTCAAAGTGCTCTTTAGCTTTGATTTCAGGTTGAAGCTTGGGCTAATGAGGTAGCAATTAGATGTTGTTTAGAAGTCCTTAGGTACTTTTTAGAATTAGAAAATATAGACCTACAAAAGAAAGTCAAGCTTATTTTCCCATGAGCCAAGAAACTGGACTGAATTGAACAAAATGATGATCTCTTCATTTAAGACACGATTTATATGTGCATAGAAACAGACACATACATACTCAGAGTATACACATATATAGATATGCAAATATGCTCATGCGTAGGCATAGTGGTGAAGGAGTCTCAAAGGAGAATGAAAGAGAAAGATTTCATTTTTTCAAATAAGTATGTGCAACTTTGCTTGATAAAAATTCATTTGCTACCAGATAGATTGTAGAAATATTTCAGTTCAATTTTATATATTCAGTCATTTTTGGTACCCAAAGCTTGCCTCCATGAGAATGAATTCGACTTGCTCAATTCCTGGGAGCTGCCTGTGGTGGTGAAGTTACCCTCAGGTCTTGTCTTTCCCTTTGTTGCTGAAGGACACAGGCAAATCAGCAAGCATCCAATCAGGGAGGAAGAGTCCAGTCATCGCTTCTAGCTCTGACACCAGCTATCAAAATAAGAATAGAGCCCTCCACTCCTGCTCTCTTGCACCAGTGATGTAAGTGATGGCTGCACAATATCTGACCTCACTAAGGCTCTTCATATCAAATGGGCGGGGCAATGATGAATATTGCTGTGATTATCCCATTAAATGTGACTAGGCAGCTGATGGAAAAATAGGCTTCCTCTCAAATATGATGAAAAAATTGCAAGTGATAGCAAGGAGGTATTATTTTGCACCTATTGGCATAATTAAAACAGTCATCTCGAACCTCATGTGGGGTATCAGACACATTTATGCACTCCTGCAGCAGTGAAACTTTGTCTAAAGTCTTTGGAGAATCCTTTTGGAAATTTTTTAATTTAATTTGACATGATTATTTTTTTTATTATTTCTTTTGTTTACAAAGCCATACTAATTTTACAATATTGAACTCACTTCTCAATTTATGGGTATTATGCACCACACACACCACTAGAGTTCCAGTGCCTGTTACCAACACCTGTTCCCTCTCTCCATCCCTTCCCTCCCCTCCACCCCCAGACAGTCATCATTTTGTTTGCTGTGCATTCTCGCTGGAGTTTATCTGTTTATTGGTTTCACTTCATTATATTTCATATAGGAGTGAAATCATCAAATATTTCTTTTTCCTTATGACTTATTTAATGTAACAGGATCTTCTCCAGTTCCATCAAGGTTGTTTCAAAGGGAAAAATTTTGTTTTTTTGTTTGTTTGTTTTTTCAGTGTCTGCATAGAATTCTATTGCTTCTTTAACCAAGCATCTGTCGATGGACAATTTAGATTTTCAATGTTTTGGCTATTGTGAACTATGCTGTTATGAACATAGGGGTGCAGATTTTTTTTCAGATTAGAGATTTTGTATTTTCTGGGTATATGCCTAGGAGTGGGATTGCTGGATCAAATGGTAGTTTCATCTTTAATTTTCTGAGGCATCTCCATACTGTTTTCCAGAGAGGTTGCACTCATTTATATTCCAACAGTGAAGGAGGGTTCACTGGAAATATTTTTTAATTAATTTGAAAAGATGCATACATATTTTGATCCCTGATTTTCATTTTTACTAATTTACCATTCATGCATGTTGGACAAGTCTAAGGGTGCTTACTTATTGCAGCATTAGTATAATAGAAATAAAATAACAAAACAATATAAATACCCCTCAGTAGAGCATTCCTTGACTAGAAATAAGCATACAACAAAATATTGCAGTGATCAGGAAAATCTAGATATACTGAGATAGAAAGATATTAGAGATTATAAGAAATTCCAAAGTATAGAAATGAATAATATACAATATGCACTTTTATAAACAAAAACTCTATGTGTTTCTCTATATATCCTTTCTATATAATATTTATTTTTGAATATGTGTGCCAATTCTGGAAATATGTATAAGAAAAATACAGAGAGAAATGGATCATGTTAAGTAAAATAAACCAAAAAGAAAAAGGAAGTACTCTGTGTGCCCTGATGGAGCAGCGGTTAGGGCAATCGCCTCCAAAGGGCACACGCCACATATCCCTGGATTTGAATCCCACGCCAGAGGAGAAAACAGCCAGTGTGAACACTATAATGGAAATAAAATAAAATCGTGCTCCTCTCTCTTTCTTCCTGTCTGCCAACTTGCATTCATTCCTGCCTATATCTTTCCTTTAAAAAATAGAGAAAAGTATAGAATGGTTTCACTGGCTATGGAATGTTATAAAGCTAAACAACCAAATTCACAGGAAGTAACACTGTGTTTGCCAAGGTATTATGAGCGGAGTTTGGGAAGGAAGGAAGGAGCAAGGTGGTGATCAAAAGCACCAGAACCGTGATGGTGGGTGCGCCAGGAACATCACAGACTGAGTTGCAATATCAGTGTCATAAAATGCAAATAGAAATGTAAGCAAAAAGATATGATAAATTATTATAAAAATTGTTATTAGATGAAACACCATGAGAAAAGATAAACAGTGGTTATTTCTGTGAGTGGCGCTGAGCCTTGCTGGACATGCAGCTGTTTTTACTACTTAATTGAAATATTTTCTACGATCTCAACGCTTTTTAACCAATTGCCTGTATTACTATTAAATGGCAATAAAATAGCAGAAAATCAAAGTAACTCCAGTGTGAAAAATGGAGGTTATAATTCAGAAGTTAGTTTTTCTCACATCTGTAAAGATCATCCACGTTAAACCACTGAGAAAAGTGTCTACGGAGGGAGGCGGAGGACCCTGTCCTGGAAACCTTCCACTGTTCGCGGGGCGTCGCTGTTCCTGTGACAAGGTCTGTGTTGTCCGCGCCCATCCCCTCCCACACACCTGCACAGAGCACACCTGCCCCCTGCCCCTGTCACCACAGGTGTTCGCTGCAGCCCCAGTGACCTTGAAGAAAAGCTGTGTCCACTGTACCAGTGGCTCATGTGGGGAGGTTGGGTCTTTTGAGGTGCACAGAGTTAGCAAAGCAGCTGTGATGCCTCTCACTCCTCCTCTAACAAGGGCTGAGTCTGGATTTTTCCTTTATTCTTAAATACTCCCAACGAAACTGCACCTGGGTATCCAATTTCAATGAAGGGTTAAAGCAACAAAAGGGAATTATTGTAGGGTAAGGAAAATATTTAGAGCTCAATGCCATATACAGTTTTTCTTTCATTCCATGGAAAAGAGCACCCGAGAAGTGAGGCTCCTCCCGGGTAGTGCTTTTTCACGTCTGGTCCAATGTTTCTCTGCTGCCTGAGCTGCTGGCGCCTCCTCCTGCTCACGCTCCGTGGTGTCAGTTTCTACCAACCTTTGGGTAGAACCCCCATTCTCTCTTCATTGTGCTGAGGTTACTAATGGTTGAGCAGTAATTTGTCCTCTCTTCCTTGTGACACAAAACTTAATTTATCTGACATGGTGATAGATCCACCTGGAAGCTTATTTACCCAACACTTCCTTACATTTAAAGTGAGTGTTTGCAGGTGCTCGGATGGGACTTGGGAGTAGATTTAAGGAGGCCTTAGTAAGAAGTCTGTGATTTTTGCCTTCCTCTCCTGCTACTTCTGGTCTAGCTCTTTTGTGATGACAGGAAGCCCCATCGTCTTTCTGAACCATAGTGGGGACTTGAGGGGGAAAACTGGCATTGAGAGCAATAAAGTAGAAAGACAAAATGCACCAGGTTCTGTGAGGCAGCCCTCCCTTCGGCTCTGGTAACCTACCTCTGGTTTATTTTATTTGGAGGAAAAAGTACTGAAACTGTGGCAGTTCTCTGCTATTGCCAGTAAAACCTAGTTCTAATAACCTGAATCTACCCAACTAGCTCCAGCACATTTTTCTAAGTCCAAGTTGTTTTTCGGTAGTAAGCATGTGTATCTTGGGCTGATCAATAATTGCTGAAGAAAGGAAGCCAGGGACCTGCTTTCCTGCTTTGATTTTCCAATTTCTGCAGAATAGCATGGAGGGGTGGGGTGGGGAAGGATTTAGTATGGTTCTCTTTGAATTGTCTTTTCTGCAATATGTGAAGATATACTTTTTATTTCTCTAGCTACTGAGCAGGAACTTTGAAAGAATCATTGTTTTAATGGTCGTTATCTTATGGGGTGCTTCTGAGCTGAGTGCATTTGGTTCCAGTTGATGCCCTCCCCAGTCCTAAGAATAACTCTCATATTGGAGGTAGTTTACCATATTAGGCAGAGCAGTACTGATACCTTTCACTGGAAATTCTTGCTTTGGAGCATACTCTAGAAGCTGAATGTTCTAATACACTTGAGAGTATTTCCACGTATATCCCAAGGTTCCAGGTTCAAGGCCTGGGTCAGGGGGACAACCAATGTGAACAACAAAAAATAAATAAATTCTCCTTCCTCCTCTTTCTTCCTACCTATTCATCTTTCATTCCTGCCTGCACCTTTCCTTTAAAATAAAAAAATTATTGCCTCTTCCCTCATACATTGTAAAATTCATTCATTGCTTGCACTTAAAAATATGCATACTCCTGACCCATAGACCACAGAGTGATCACTTCCTAGACCTAGTGATGAAGTTACTCTTAAAGGCACTGTTTCAAGTCTTAGAAAATGTGACCAACGGACTTTATACTTTCAGTTACAGATATAAGAAGAAATACTGTGAGAATGGATGAATTGTTTGCATTTGACATTATAAGCACTTACAGATTCATGAAATGTGTGACATGTTCAAGGCTTCCTTCATGCATCCAGCATGGAGGCAGTTTCTTCTGCCTGCAGGGACCACCCTGTCTTTGACTATCCTACTGCGAGCCAGACCCTGGTATCTGAGTTTCACATGACACATTAACATGGGTCAGTTAAAGCCTTGGGGACCCCTATAAATACTTAGATGCTATATAGAGGATATTGAATGTTAATTTTGCACTATAAACTTTATATAATTAAACACTGACTATCAGTTTCTTTAAAGGTGTCCATGGGGATAGGCAGGTAAACTTTTCTCTTGGTGGTAGGAAATAAAAATGTCCTCGAGCCTCGTATGTGCAGCATTCTGGGTGCACGAAAGCAAGGAGGAGCAGTGTGAGGGTACTTGGTACTCACAACAGATCTAAAGGCAACAGAATAAAAACTCATACTTTAAGTATAAGTTGGCCCTGCCTATAATTACATGGACTATGTGTTCAGTTGATTTAAGGTTATGTAAATTGATGTAGAACAAACATTATAATTTCTAAATACATGTCTATTAATTATTAATATTTAATATACTTTATTTCCTTTTATATGAAAGTTATTATTAGTAGTATTATTAGTATTATTATTGCTATCATCATTTGCTTTCCCCAGCTCCAGGTCTCAAAGCTAGCTGCATGACTTTCATTGCCCATGCCTTAGCCACTGAGTCACAGAGGGAAATACCTTTAAGAAATTATTTTTAAAGAGACTAAAGGTCCAAATTTAGAAATAAAGATTTTTTAAATGATATTTAGGCACACCCTGCTGGAGCAGCAGGTAGGTCAATTGCTTCCGAAAGCGCTGGCCACATAGCCCTGGGTTCTAATTGCACTTCTGGGGGCTAGACAACCAGTGTGAACAGCTAACTAAAAATTAAAAATGGAGTGCTTCTTCCTCCTCTCTCTCCCTGCTGCCTGCTCACTTGCCTTCATTCCTGCCTGCAGGAATTTTTTTGTAAAATGACATTTATCCTATTTTCCCTTTATTATGCAAGATGAATAAATCTTCCCAAATTCATTTTACATGTTTAATGTTTTTGAATGCATACTATTCAACCTTGAGACCTGTTAGGACATTATTTCTGAATAAAAAAATTAAATTGGATGTTACAGGTCATAGATCTGTATTTATGTATCAATTACATGCTTCAGAAAAATAGCTTCTTAAAATACTTGATTACCACATTACGTTGTGTACCAAAATATTTAAATGTGAGCACTAGTGTTTCAGTGCTGGAAGAAAAGAAAATGGATAGTCTAGAAATGAGACATAAAAAGCAAAATTAGTTCTAATTGTTTAAAAAGAATCAAATTGCCTATTTTAAACCATATTGATAGCTTCGCCAAGAAATGAAATTTGCAAATTGTGGCTCAGATAATAGCCATGGGGAAAGTTAGTGTCTCTAATCTAAACCCTTTTAAATAAGTGATTTGAAAAATAATTGCTAAGGGAAGAGGTCGCAGTGGGGCATTGCTGTTATTTATGCAGGTGGGGTGCTGGGAACTTCTTTTGTGGGTCTAAGTTACAGAGTTAAAATATATCCGTAGAGCACAGGGACCACAGATAAGAAAAAACTGACTTGGAATGGGTAGACAATGGAAAACTAAAATGAAATTGCTTCCTGAATTCGGTTTGTGTTGAAAATTGCTATGAGTAGTTGTGCCAAATGTGTAATAAAAAAACTTTTTTTCACGACGAAGAGTGTTATGCTTTTGGGAACTGTGTTGGACAATTCAGACGTATTAAAACATAGCCTGATGTACACTCAGTCTTAAATTTTGATCATATCCTTGCTTGTATTATCTGAAACTTTTGCTGACAAAATCTATTAGAAGGATAAAATCAGTTTCAGAGTGCCAAAAGAGAAAAACAAATACACATACATGCATATTAAAATCAGTGTCATAAAATGGCAAGCATCCTCATTTGCACTGAAGTTCCTCCAGGTTTTATCACAGTCTCTAGTGGAGAGCTATCAAGTGGTTTTCTCTGCTTTGATTTTGGAAGACTGGGTGAGAGCTTTAGAATTAGAAAACCTTGAAACAAAAAATGAGAAAAGTATGAAGAGCTGAAATAATTTGAGAGAGTGCTTTGTTTTATGCGTGTGAAAACAGCTAAAGGCATGTTTCAAAAATCCTTCAGAGCAATGCAACTTCTGATTATAAGCTACCATCAGAAAGTGCTAACTTCATGGCAAGGAATTGGTGTTTTGTTGGGGTCCCTCCCTTAACCCACTGAGCGCTCTCTTATTCCTCCGTTTCAAAATCTGTTCTGAAAGTGGGATTGGTTTTACCTAGTAAACTGAATTGACTAGTGTCCCCCTACCCCTCCCACAATTTACGTGTGCTCAGAACCTCTGCATGTGTGCTTATTGGAAAATCAAGTACTCTCAGATGTAGTTAAGCTACAATAACAGCATATTGGATTAAAGTGGGCTTTCCCACCCACATTTCTTCTAAGATTCCTTTATTTACAAAAATCGCAAGAACCTAGTTCCTGCAATTGTTTTAAATTGCATTTGCTAAATTAAAAAAAAATGTTTAACCACATCACTGAGGTATAATTGACATTCAAAAAGCTGTATGTGTTTAATGTATGCAAACTAGTTTAGTGATAAATATACACCTTGAAACCATCACCTTCTCAACTATACACATTTCCACCACCCCAAGGTTTCCTCCTGCCTTCTTTATTCTTGTTATTATGTTTGCGATATGAACATTCAAAATCTACTCTCTTAGCAAATGTTTAAGTTTTCAATACAGTGTTGTAACTGAAGTCTCTGTGCTGTATAGCAGAAATCTAGGACTTATTCATCTTGTATAGCTGATGTATAGCCCTTTGAATCTGCTTCCCCCTCCTAAAGCCCCAGGTACCACTTTTTAAAATAAAATTATCCTTATTTTTGTTTTCAATTTCACTGAAGGAACTTTGCATCATAGCATTGTGTAAATTTAAAGGTGTGCGTTGTCATATATCAACACATGGACTCTCGGTAAACGTAGAATATTTTTAAATTTCCTTTTTTCTTTTCTTTGACTTGATATTTGTCCAAGAGTGTATTGTTTCATTTCCACGTGTTGTTACATTTTCCATTTTCTTTTTGTTGATTTCAAGTTTTAGTCCACTGGGATTTATAAAGATACTTTATATGATCTCAATCTTCTTAAATTTGTAACACTTGTTTCATGAGTTAACATATAATTTGCACTGAATGATGTCTCACTGTGCTTGGGGAGAATATATATTTTGTTACTATGGGTAGAATGTTTTATATATGTCTGTTAGTTCCATTTGGTCTAGAGTGGCCTTGAAAATCACTATTTCCTTATTGATCTTTCTGCCTGGATGAGGTATTCGTTATTTAAAGTAATGTATCTAAATCTTCTACTATTGCTGTATTGCTATTCTTTAGATCAGATCTCTTCCTTTTTTTCTTTATATGCAGATACTCTGAAATTAGTTCTGTGTCTGTGTACACACAAATATTTATAACATGCTTATAGTTGTTATATCTTCCTTTATATTAACCGTATTATCATTATTAATCACATTCATTGTCTCCTGTGGGTTTTTTTTTTTTTATTCCTTTTTTTCTTCCCTTTCTGGGACTCTCATTATATACATATGTGTGTGTTTGTGTGTATGTGTGTGTGTGTGTGTTGTGATCTCATGTTTTGCAAGCTTCATTCTCTATTGTATTTTTTTTCCATTTGTTCCAATGACTGCATAACTTCAAATGACTGGTCTTTGACTTTGCTTGCTCTTTCTTTTACTTGACTGTCTGTTGTTAGTTGACAACTGAATTTTTAGTTCAACCATTGTATGCTGCAACTCCAGAATATTCATTTGGTTCTTTTTAATATCCTTTTTAAGCTCATCGTTCTGTACATATATTTCTTTCCTGATTTTGTTTAGTTGTCTATCTTTGCTTGTAGCTCCTTGAACTGCTTTAAGAGCATTTTTAAATTGTTTTTCAGGCAGTTTGTAGATCTATATTTCTTTAAGGTCAACTACTGGAGCCTTAATAATGTTCCTTTGGTGGTATGATGTTTGCCTGATTCTTTGTGATCCTTGTTCTTGGAACTGGTTTCTGCACATTTGAAGATGCAGCTCTTCTCCCAGTCTTTACATTGACTTTGGCTGAGAAAGCTCTTCCCTAGTCACCCCAGCCAGAGATTCTAGGCTAGCCAGTTGGTGGGACTCCATGGGTGGGCAGGAGTATTGTTTAATAGGATGAACTGAGTCCAAAGATTGGTATTTTCATAAGAAAAAGGGAATTAATATATATGCCTAAATTCATAAATTCATATATATACATATGTATTTATAAAGCACACATATTTAGAGATATTTCTATATAAAGATGGAGGGAGATATTCCTTTCGGGCCAAAAAATACCAGAGAAGAGCGAACCATGGGACTCCTTTCCCTTGAAGCCTCCAGAATGAGCCATGACACCTCCTCAATGCCTGACTTCTAATCACTAATCTGACAACTAAGACAATAAATATCTGTTGTTTTAACCATCCAGTGTATGGAACTTTCAAAAGGGCAGTCCTAAGAAACAAATAATACACTTAATTTTCACAAAGAGTAGAAAGTTAAAGTGAAGCTTGAAAGTTCCTGATACGAAAGTTAGATATTTTATAGAGTATTATCTAATGAGCTACAATAAGAAATGAGTCTCTACAAGTATCCTAACAACTTGGAGAGGTGGTGGATACAGTTGCAACTATCAGCTCAAAGATTCAGTAAGTAAGACTGTAATATATATCAAGATAAACCTAGTTCTTATATATTTCTATTGCATGAAGATAAATGTCATTAATATTTAATTATTTTGTTCTAATGTTAACAGGAGTTGTAAAGTGAAAATTGATCTATGTAGAACTTTGATCTAGGAAATGGAGTATTTATGATAAAGATATTCAGAAAATTTCCTTTGCGTAAACACCTGAACATTGGAATGGAAACACTGAAAACCATATCATAGTAGAATTCTTCTTAACTTTACTTCCATCCAGGAGAAAAATAAGTAACACACTGCCAATTAATATAAATGATTGAATATAAGCTACCAGTTAATCAAATTACTATCCTGACACTTACCTGGCATACTTTCATACTTCAAACTATTGAAAACACTGCATTTTAAAATTTCTGCATGGTAATTAAGAAGAATATTGCTCTTAACAATTATGCTTCTGGTCTCTGTGTCAGAAATGCTAATGTATATACGCCAAAGCTGTAAAACAAACAACATACATATGGTTTAGCCTTTGAGGGAAGAATGTAATCTGGGTACAAGAAAAAGAAATCAAACTAAAGGAAATAGATGATTTTCAGGCAAGACTAGATCTGTTAAACCCCATTGATTTTGGAAACAGAAATAAAATATTTAATTAGGCTGATTTTCTGGGTGTCAGCTTCACTGGAATGATAAATACGTACCATGCCCTTGATGAGGCAACTCAAAGAGATTTACCTGGGTCCACTTATCGAACCCTTGGGTGCTATTTGTTCGGTCTGACGAAGCTGATATTTCCTTATTGTACAGCCTCCAAACCGAACCTCAGATTGCAGCATAAATCCATTATTTAAATGTTATTACCTCATGCAGGGTCAGTGAGCTGGCCCTTCAAAGTGAACAGTTTCTGTACCAATTGATCCTTTCAGCCCTGCGCAGAGCGGTTTGTGTTCACCTTAATGGTTCCAAAGGCTTGATAATTTTTTCCTTCTCCTTTGGTTTTTATGTTATTAGATTACAAGGTAAAAAAATAAAATTAAATTAACTAGAATATGTTGAGATTTTAGTCCCAGATATCTAAGTGTCTGGTTTTTCTGCTTTCTTCCTGCCTTGTTGTTTTCAAGAGGATAAATATACCTGGAACTTGAAGGTTTGTACGTAGCTATATAGGTTAGAGAGCCTGCCTCTTCAGAACACTGATCTTTCCAGGATTATAGAGGAGAATCTTAGAAGCCTGAGGAATAAAAGATGACTGCTTTGGATATGGAAAGGGCATGCCTCAGGCAAGGGTAGGTATTATGTTTCTGGTGCCTGAAACTAGAACAGAAAATGACAAACCCAAAGTGATATATTTTTAGTGAATGAATCTGACATTCTCATCAAGGATGGCTTGGATAGGGTATTTATACTAACTTTTGTTATCAACCACTTCTTTTATTTTCTAGCTTGATTTTGAGCTAATATTTATGAGCTTTGTCTTGATATTGATGCCATTTGAGTGCTTTCTGTGGACCAACATGCCTTAACCAAACTGTGACTTGATGAGCATTATGATGCTTTTGCTGTCATTTGATGTAGCTATAGGATTTAAATGGAATCTTTTTCAAACTTCAAGTTTCTATCCTTTTGTTCCTCAGAATATTAACTGGTATACAGCTGAATCAATCAATCTTAACAGCCAGAAGAATAACTGTTTCCCATTATTTTGTGGTTCCACAAACATAGGCATGTGCTTTTAAATTCCCAGCCAACAGTAATTGAGAGAATAAATCAATGGATGAGCGAATCAATAAATCATTAAATCAATGGATGAAGAAGTTAAGATTTTTAAGACTCTCTCTATTCCAAATGGATTTTAGGACACATTAGAAGAAAGTTTATAAAATATATAAAAATAGGCCTTTGGAAGTTTTATGCCCTTTAAAATGAAGCAAGATAAGAATATGTTATGGGTATTCACCACATGAAATCATTAACAGTCTCAAAAGATTTAGTCTGATTAATTGATGAAGGAATCTTGAAGAGAAGATTTTTCAAGTAAGTTCTAAAATGTATATTGAGAAAATATCTAAGAATAGTAAGTTATAAGCTCAAAGATAAGGACTAAATTTCACTAGGACCAATGGAAGGTTTATATGTATAAACTCTATTGACTATTTAAGGAAAAATGTCCCTATCTACTTGTCAAACTCAGTTACATTTTTCATTTGCTTAATTTGAGGAAGTATGAAAAAATGGAATATTGCAAATGAAGACAGAATGGTAGAATATAGAGTGTAAAATGAAATAATTTTGCACTTATTCAGTGCATACATTTTCAGCAATGTTGTGGACTTTGGACCTGGATGGACACTCTATCTGAGAAAGAACAATCTCAATCTTATAAGTTGCAGAGAAGCAAGTATATCTCAGATTAAAAAAAGCTAATCAACAGTGGGAACCCAAAGAAATAAAGAAAACAATGAACTTGGTTTTCACAGATAGGCTTTAGAACTTGGGTTGTATTTTGAAGGTTTCTCAGAGTGTGGGGAGGAGGAGGCTACTGAAATCCTTATTTCTTCAAGTTGGTACCCTAAAGTGTATAAAATAGTGATCTAGAATGTTCTTTGCCACTCTCAGTTGAGAGCACAAGAGAAATTAATTATCTAAAATATGAGACTAAAGTTAGGGGGAAAATAAATATCTTTAGTAAACAAGTGGCAGCAGCACTTGACCTTATCAACTCTGAACCTAAATTTGTTACTTTGAGATCCAAAAATTTCAATTAAAATAGTTGTTGTTTGATAATTTCCTCTGATATTTAACAGAAGCAACTGACATTCTTAAAGGAGCTCTTTTCATCTTAAATCTCAAATATTTCCCACAGTTACAACTTAGCACACAAAGAAACAAAGTACTGTGTGTAAGAACCATCAGAAAAAGACCTTCAGTCATATATTGTCATTTTCATATGCAGAATATAAAATATCTGTGTTTTCTATGTTTAAAGAAGTAAAAGACAAGCTTAAACTTATGTGCATGTATCATAAACCAATAAGGAATAATGAAATATTTGATAAAGGATCAAGTAGAACTGCTAGTAAGAAAAGCAACAGTATTTTAAAAAATCCAGTGGAAGAAGAGAATGTTCTAATAGAATGGAAGCAGAAAAGTAAATTGAAGAGTAATTGTAAACTAAAAAAATTATGCACGATTTGACAAGGGAGATAAAGGCATGGGAAATATACAAAAGAAGTTAAGGAGCATGGAGGAGAGAGTGTGAATGTCTACACTCTGTCTGAATGGAATTCCAGAAAAAAAAAAAAGAAGAATGTATGTGGCAGGTTTTGAAGATACTGGTATAGTGTTTTCAAGAACGGATGACAAACAAGAACACTTAACTTGAACCTCTTAAGTATGTGAACCTCCTAAAATATGTAAACATCTTCTGTAATACATAAGTAATAACATCAATTCCAAGTAAGTTAAAGATCTAATGTAAAATCCAAAGCTATAAAGCTTTCAGAAGTTGATATCTAAGAGTATCTTCATGATTTCTATATTGAGAAAAAAAAAATTAAAGTTAGAAAACTCACTACCTATAAAGAAAAAGGTGACTAATTTAGATTACATTAAAATTAAAAGTCACAAGTTTTGTTTAAAGTCCCTAAAAACATGAAAAAACAAGCAAAGTGGGAAAAATTCATAACCTGAGGATAAGTAACCAAGTAATATCAATATTTGGCTTATATAAGGAATTCCAATAAATCATTAGAAAAATGGCCAAAAGAACTCTAACAACTAACAGAAAAAATGGGCATAAGACTCAAAAGTTAATTCACAAAACAATGCATTGAAAAGGTTAGTAAAGTTATGAAATGATCACAATTTCATTAATACTTGGGGCAAAAGATGTAAACCACTGAGTGGGTAAGTCAAAAACTCTAAGGTCAGTACTGAGTATTGGACAGTTTATGGACCAGGGGAGACATCCATACCTTGATGCTGGGGCACTTTTGTAACTACTGGGTTATTATCTGTTAGAGTGGAACACAGGCATAACCCAACAATATAGACTTTCCAATAGCAGGTATGTTCCTGACAGCCATCTTCAGCAAAAGCACAAGTAGATATATACTAAGATTTTTACAGCCATTTTATTAACCAAATAAGAGGAAATCAAATGAATGTCCTTTAATAGTGGACTACATAGGTACATTGTAATATATTGGAACAACAAAGTATTTATGAGAAAAAATATCAAGTATGGACATCATTATTTTCTCACAAATGCAATTTTGAGTATAAAGGAAAGTTATGCAGAGTATGGTTCTATATAGAGATTCAAAAACTTGTAAAACTAAACAGAGTGCATTGTTTGGGAACCTCAAGTGAGAAATCTGTAATAGTTACTATGTATGTCATGATGTGGGTAGCTGCTGCACAGATTCAGAATGACTAGTTTGAAGAGAGTACACAAGGATCTTTGAAGTTACTTTCAGTTGAACTCAATCTCTTATCCTGCAAATGGTGGTTCAATGGGCATTTGCTTTCTTCTTTTCTATAAGTTTGTAGAAGTCTTCTTTTGTATACTTGTCTTTGTCAGGTTGGACTACCATAAAAATATACTATAAGTAACTTAAACAACAAATATTTATTGCTCACAGTTTTGGGGGCTGCAAAATCCGAGATCAGGGTGCCACCACATTCGATTCCTCTTTGTTTACAGACTGCAGCCTTCTCGTTGTCTTCACATGGCAGAAAGGGAGGGAAAGCAAGCTCTCTGGTCTCTTCTTAGAAAAAAACTAATCCCATTATGTGGATTCCATCTTCATTATCTCATTTATCCCTAATTGTTTCCCACCTGTTTGATTTTTATAATTTATTGACGTAATTTTCATTTCCAAAATAATGTTTAGACATGCAGGTTCATTATTCATCAAATATATGAAAACACACCACACAATAGTCTTCCACCACTGTCCATTGACTCTCAACTTTTTAATATCATGTTTGGGGGTTAGGATTTCAACATAGTAATTTTATGGGGACACAAACATTCATTTCATTAGCAATAGCTATTGTAAAATCATCTATATGTATGTTACTTTTACAATTAACATCCTTGAATTAAGAATCCTCTTGAAAAAGGATTTCTTAAAGCTAATTTAACAACTGGTTTTTAATGTTTACTTCAGGCAAGGACTACATTTTACCTGTTCCTTTATCCCAGTGCTTATCATATGGTCTGGTGTATAGTAAGTGTCAATAATTATTTACTAATTGAGAAGTATGAAATGAATATTTTAGCTGAGATTTTGCTCTCTTACTACAATGAAGATAAAATCTAACAACAGGCAGTTATTTTTTAAACAGTTTCCTAAGTTGCAAACCTCTATTATCTTGATTGAAGTATGTATGTGTGTGTATATATATGCATATATATATATACATATGTATATGTATATGTATATGTATATGTATATGTATATATACCTGATGGAAATAACTCCTAGCAAAGTTTCCCACTCACAATGAACTTCCACACATATTCTGCTGATTAGCAATTTGTTTGGGGTAGCATTCTATTTCCAAACCTCCAAAGAAGCCATTTCAGAGAGACTATAATACTGATAATTCAGCAATCTTTTTTCACCTTAGCATGAATTAACATATATAATTAATCAGCCGTAGATAGGAACAAAGAATGAAAGAAAAGGGACGTTGAGTTTTCAGCAAAGATGTGAGTTTCCTTAAAGCTTTTTACTTGTTCTGTCTGGCTGCCTGATGAAGGGATAGGAGTCTTTTTGTTGGCACTGAGGAGTCCAGGACCACACAGGTAAGACCCGGATTCTTTCTTGCTTCTCATGCTTTATGTGGATATGTGCTTCTTGACCTTCACAATTCTTTTCAAGGGGTTCTGAGCCTATTATATCTATTACATCATCACATCCCCCCTTTTAATACTTACTTGTATTTCATTCGCTAGTTTGTCCTTTGAGGATCCTGAGCAAGTTTACGATCTCTCTTCCTCACTAATTTTTTTTTTTTAAAGGAGAACAAAAGTCAACAACAATATGACTTAGATGAATTTCCCTTAAATTTCCTTAAATACTCTTAAAGTCTCCCAAATAACCTACTTCTTCCTAGTCTCCAAATACACCCAACAAGCCTGCACCTATCCATTCTCCAGCAACACAGCAACACATTCATTAGCCCTTTCTTACCCCCAGATAGTCCAGATTAGATACAGAGGAGATTTTTTTTATACCTTTTGACAATTTATAGAATTAAAGGGATCTTAGTCTTAAGGATCATAGTCTTCAAATATCCACATGATAGAACCACAAAGTCTTGGCAGTTTGTCAAAATAAATTTAGAGTCCTTAGGAATGTTTTATTTTTCTTGACTCCTAAGATCACTGTCATGATTTTGCAAGGTTCACAGAGAGGGAAGAAGGTTAAAATGAATGGGAACTTGAATTTCTGACTCCAAGACAGCTTCTTCTAACCCCCGAATATTCTGATACGATGATGTGAATGTTTTCTTGAAAGAAGATCACCTGTCTTTTGCACAACTAGTATTTGTTTTGTTAGGTCTACATAGTCATAAACGATTGGTTATTCTGATTGATCCATTTGCTAATCACATAAAACATCTCAGTAATACAGCATCCAGTAGATGAGCTCCTGGTAGGGTTTCTGGAGAGAAAATCCATTAAAATGAAGGCCACCGTGTGAGTTTTTTATTCTCAAGCCAGTTCACGGTCTGTCTCTAGAAATTCATCAAAACTACCCTTTAAGTTTCAGTTTATGACACCAGGTGAGATAGATCAGCTGTAATTCTCTAGGTTCATCTTTGTCTACATTTCAGGATGGTGATTTATCCTAGGACTGCACTTCTTCAAAGGGTCCAAGAAATGTCACTGAGGTTTAACTTGTTTCACTATTTTCCTGTTGTCAGGATGGGAGTGATGATTGACAAGCACATTGTCAGAACTGGAAATCAGAACAACTCTAAGATTTTTTTCATATGTAAAATGTGAAAAGTAACAGCTTTCTACATGATTTAGAGAAAGGAAAACATCTATTGCAATGTCTTGCATGCAGTTGCTACAAAATGGTTGTTAATTTCTCTACTTTGTTACATTATTTGTCAGTGAAGGGAAGTCCCTGTGACCTGATTCTTTTGTTAAGCTTAGTTTTCTCCATTTTGAACTTAAACACTTAGAGTTTTAAACGCTCGAAGAGAATTTTGAATTGGAGTTTGTTAAATTGTGTGGATATTCTAGGTACATAGGATGCAACAGCCATGGTCAGAGGTGATAACAGAGATCTGCACAGATCTTCTTCACTTCAACCATAACTCAAATGTGCCACATGGAACAGGAATCAAAAGTGGTGCCTGATAGGATCAGAGTGTGTGGAATTAGCATCTACGAGTATAAAACTGGACTGAGTTAAAGCAGACCAGAGGTTCTTTGTTTGTGGAGGGAGAGTGACGAAAGGGTAAGAGGAAAACTTTTACTGCTCTGTCTTAATTCGGTGGAGGAGATATGAGTGTACACAGCTGTCAATGTCTCAAACTCCGTGCATTAAATGAGTGCATTTTATTATATGAAAGTTAACAGTCAGTAAAACTGAAAACCAAAACCTGAACCAACTATTCTTTAACATAAAAACTATTCATGGTTGACATTTCCCTTGAATTTTTCCTGTATATTCAAACTACAACTTGCACAGAATTTTATCCTAATGTAAAATATATTTGTGATTGGAGCTCTTTTTTCAATCGCCCTAACGTGTTTATCCGTAATTCAAATACATAGAAATACAGATTTATTAACTTAATGGTATTGTTACATAAGCCTCTAAATGTTAGTTTTTCCTTCTTAATTGAGTTTAATCTCTATAATCAGTACATAATTGATCCCATTGGTATATTTTTCCAATTTTGCTACATGATTATCTAAATTTGATAGGAAAACATCTCCCTTAATGAGTTAAAGATATTTTGTCATTTTTGTATTAAAAGAAGCTTCTTTTATTGCCATTATTTCAAATTTTTTGTTCACTTCTCTAGAGGTTATAGTTCACAAGGCTACATATCATATCTAGAAGATTCTGGATGCGTGTGCAGGGAGAATGCTGAAGGGTGATTTCGAAAGAAGAAATATGGAAAGAAAGTAATCTTGATGCTTCAACCCTAATCATAATTTCAGACTTATTAGTTTTATTTATTTGTTTATTTATATAAAATAAAGGGAAGGTACAGGCAGGAATGATGGCAAGCAGGCAGGCAGGCAGAAAGAGAGAGGAGGAAGAATCATCATCATTTCATTTTTATTTAGTTGTTCACACTGGTTATTTCCTCCCTGGACGTGGGACCTGAACCCAGGAGTACGTGGCTTGCTTCTTTGGATGCAAATGACTGAACTGCTGCTCCACCGGGGCGCACCTATGTACTGTTTTGGAGGGGAAGAGGAGGATAACCTGATTCATCTTTACTTTACAGAGTAGTCATAGGAAGCCACATATGGAATTGTAAACCAGACCTAACTGTAGTCAGACTCAGAAGTATCAAGTTGCAAGGGCCTATATATCATGAGGAAAACAAGGCCCAAGTTTATAATAAACGTTTTCAGGGACACATTGTCCCCTGGTTCAGACGGAAGCAGAGATGTGTGGATAGTCCCTTGTTTTTGCTGCCTGAATAATTCGAGCTGTACCTTGGCTGAGGATAAGCTACTTCAATTAAATACCCTCCATCATTGTTTTCTCCTCCTTGGAACCACTGGCTGTAGAGTGTTCAGTGTTAATGATCTGAAAGCATCCTTAAGGAAGCACCTGTTTCATCTATAAACTGAGGTATGATGTTACTTACCTTCCATTAGAGAATTTACATGAACTATTTGAAGTTTAAACTCAGGTCTTTTACTTAGATGGGCATCTTTTAAACTCTAACAGTTTTGGGGTTCATGCCAAGTTTTCCACCAGAGGGGAAGGGGTTGGGGTAGAAGTGGTCCAGTGAGAATGGTGGAGGGTTGTCCAACTTCGACCGTAGGTGTAGTGCAGCGTTACCACAGGAAGTATAAACCTCTATTCCTAAAATCTTTACAGTGTTGCAAATCAATGTTACCTCAATTTAAAAAAGTTTTAACAGACATGATGTGTTTTGCATTTAAATATCAAAATATTTCCTTCCCCCTCTTCCCTTCCTCTGATTCAGGGTGGCGATTATCAACCTTAAAAACACATCGGTACTCAGACTTCACACCATCCCAACCAGGTTGGAATCTCTGAAGAAGGACCCTGCCACCATGTTTTTCCCCAAATCCTCCAATTTCTTCTGGTGTGCAGCAGCCATGAGAGAGAGCCCTGACCTAGACCCTAGTCAGGGAAAGCCACCTTTTAGTTTCAAGGGCAACTTTCAAGAACTATTTCATCTTTCTGAATTTTATAGAGAAGAAGTGAAAACTGACAAAACCAATAGTCTCATCTGATGACCTGGATTTCTGTCTTTCCAAAGAAGAAAAAAGGAAAATATATAAAACCAGAAAGAAAAAACAGAAAAGTGATTATTTCAGCTCTTTCTAAAACTTAAAAAATTATTTTAAATAGCCATAATCTATAAACATAATTAAGAGCATTTTATACAAATCTTAAGGAAAAGTAATTGTCTCAGCTATTTCTAAAACTTAAAAGAATACTTAAAATAGCTAGAATCTACAAACATAATTAAGACATTTTATAAAAATCTTTTTTGCTTCTCATTTCCAGGGATTTGAATGCTAGCATAGTCAAAAATCAAGCAAGGTCATTAATACTCTTAAATAACATATTCCCTTTCTGATTAATTGCTTGCTAAAATACAGAGCTTCTACTCACACTTGTTTTCATATGTTCTGTGTTTGCTTCCTGTTGCCATTTAGCATTTAAGAAAAAGATTTTGAAAAATTACCTGTTCTAATTTATTTGAAATTAACAAAGTGTGTTAGCTTAAAATCACTATTAGTGACTATCCCAGAATTGAAACTTATGCTCATAGCTTATGTCATGGTATCTAAATTGTAAGCCACTTCAAGACTCTCCCTAGGACCTGTGTTTATTATAAAGTCATAATTGGTGGCAGATTCTAATTCTAAGACTTCAGACTTTACGGGTCAGGAAACCTTCCAGGCTATACAACAGATTTCTCCAAATGGATGTATTTGTCTCGGTGGTTGGAACAGCAGAGCACATACTGCGTCTGAGAGGAAAATGATTAGTTATCATCAAGTTGCAGATCTCTTTGAACATAAAAGTAGAAAAAAAAAAACCCCAAATATAAGGAAATTTCCTATCTTCTGGAATCCTAGGAAAGCTGTAATCTGTGCCATTTAACAATTGTACTTCATTGGTGTAATTTTCTTTTTTGTTAAACAGGAAATAAAAACAATTTGTTAGACCTGGTTTAGCAAATTGAGTACTCATCTTTTTATCTATCTGTGATGTATCCACCTTTTTAAATTTCTGTACAATATTTTTATGAACACAGAATTCTCAATGATCAATCTATGTATATCATTTTCACTTTTTCACATAGCATCCATTGATTTATTATTGTCTTTCTTTTAACTTGCTGTTCTAAATTCTTATCTGAACTTTTCATTCATGAACTACATAAATGACCCATTCCTTCCTTTTTATAAGTAACTTCTGTGGCTGGCTTTAATAAAACTAGCAATACTATGTGATCAGGAGAGCTAGATTGTTTATTTTAGCATATTTATGTTCCCTCTATCTGAGTAGTTCTCAAAAATCTTTTATGTGTCCATGACATTAAATTACACATCACAAAATTACATTTTATTACTGCTACTTTTTCACTAGGGAATCTTTGTACTTAAGATGTCCTCACTGGGAGTCACAACATGAATAGACTTGATATTATTCAGAATATCCTCTTGTGTACCTTGAATAGACCAGGAGAACTTGATCCTTTATTTTCTTGCTCCTCCAATTCTCACTTGCCAAGGGGATATCCAGAAAAGGTTTGCCTTTAAGTCCATGTAAGGAAAGGCACTGAAATTATATTTCAAGATATAAATCCCTTCTGCTCATCACTCTGCCTGACATTCATGTTTTTACGATCCCGCTCCACTGTGGAAAGGTAAGCCCACATAGTTGACCTTGTAGGACAGACACTTTAGAGCCTTGCAATTCTCGTATATCCTTCATTCTCTATATCCAATAGCTGATATTATCTGTAAGTTTTGACATCTCTCTTTTTATAAAGCATCTATAAAATTTAATTCTTGTTCTTTAGAGGCATTTCTACCTTCTAACTTCAGATATTCTAGTCATTATTTTTATAATGTGAAATACCCAATAAATGTTTATGAAAATAGTACATTGTTGTGTATATATGTTATATAATCACTATGTCATTGTATAATTTGTATTTATATGCACTATTGCAATTAGCATAGCATTGTTGCAAATAGTATAAATTACTTTTACATGGAGAAACCAAATTTTTCATTTTTCTATTGTTACTTCTATAATCTCTGTAATATATATGCAAATATTGACTACTTGTCTGATTCAGTATACCATAGAATCTTCTTTGTCACCTACCACCCCTAACACACACACACACACACACACACACACACACACACACATTACAAGGTAAAGGCCCTCACTTAATTTTCCTAGAGCTTTCTTGCTCAGAAATTTTCTGAATCCTTTTCTCACTTTTTGAAAATTGACTCTCATCCCATCCATCCCTCCTCTGCAGTTCAGGAGACCAAAACAATGGTAATAGTGACCTGTTTGTTAGACCAGCAACTCTGGAAGTGACTGGAAAAGGAAGGGAAAACAGATCCAGCCCAGAAGAAATACAAATAGTCACTATTTTTAAAAAGGAGAAGGGGGAAGAGAAGAGAAAAGTTAAGGTGAGGGGAGAGTGACTGGAAGGAGAAAGGGGTTGTCTACAAGTCAATCCAGTGGCAGCCAGGACCTATTTCCTGGCTTTAACTCCAGAGTCGGAAGAATCTCAAAACAATCACGTTCAGCAGATACTTCATGAGCACAGTATGTTTGTCAAGATTGTAATAG
>RJWH01002049.1:0-102500 GCA_004363575.1 Solenodon paradoxus | reverse complement strand
AATTGACTTTTGTCTTGTTGAGAAATGACTCCATGTTTTTGTTTTCTCACTGCCTCGTTTTCTACTATAAAATATCCCAGGCTCATGGTGTGCCTCTCCAGATTCTGCCATCTCTAGGAATCTGTGGAGACCTTTATCTCTACTATACTTTCATTCCTACTAGAGTCTTTTGGCTTTGTAAACATTCTTGCACACATGTTAATGAAAGTGTAGGAAAAAAATAAAATCTTCCATGTAACTCTTTGATAAAAAGTAAACCAAAAATCCATTTACTTGAACTTCAAGGTAAAATAAGCATGAGATAGGAAACTCATCTAAAGAATACTATGTGTCAGGACTTATGGAACAGAAAGTATTATTTGAAGTCAAATTTATAGCCTTATATTATGACTTAGAAAAAAAACAAAAACTAGAATTTCAGAAGTATATTTATAAACTATGATGTGTAGAAAATTATGAGATGTTCATCATTAAAGAAAAGTGTTTGGATATATTTTACTATATGAATCTGAGGATTCCTTTAACACATATCATGTAATATAATTTGTTTTATCTATATTTTAGGAAAACCTTGAAAATAAAGCAATGGGACTGTTAACTCCTTTTAAAAAATGACTTCTACCATCATTTGCATATGTAGTTTTACATGATTGTTACCAAAGTTAATGTAATACTTACACATTTCCAAGAGGAATTTTTATAGAAGATTCATATTCATTTACTCCTTAATGCTTGTATAAAGACTAGAGAGAGACCTGCCCATTAAATCTGCCTTCGATGTGGAAATGCTGCTAGGATAAAATAACTTCTGATCCCGAGTGGTAATACATGATCTGAATATCCTCCTTTGAATAGAATATTTGATTGCAAGCAAACCATCCTATCTGTGCCCCCAAATGCTGGATGACCTCATCAGATACTGGTTTTGTGGATTTTTATATAATTTGGAGGCTCTACTAAAGAAAAGAGAATGCAAAGTTATATAAATAAAATTGGTATGGCCAAGATCATTTATTTAGAAAGAGAAAAGAAGTCATAATAACATGCTGAAATATTAGTGACTCAGGTCTCTTCTGATATTCTTTCAAGTAATTTTTCCATTCATTTCATGTATCTCATAATTCTAACCTGACTTCCCTTACCACCTAGAATATAGAACACCTTCCAACACATCCCAGTATTATCAAAGGGCTCATGCCAAGTAAGCGGACTGACAGTCAGCTCCATTAACTTTGAGGTAGTCTTCTGAACCAAACATATGAAAAATAATGTTTACCACATGTCAGTCATTACTGTAGATGTGAGACAATGGCTTCAGATAAAGGTCTTTTTTTATAGAGTTTATGGTCTAGTGGTGGGATGGGATGGAGAAAGTCATTAAGTCAAATATAAATATATAGTGATAAGGGATATGGGGGGGAAGTAGGCTAAGAAGAAAGTGAGTGCGAGGGAGAATTATTATATACAATGGTCAGGACTCTTTTCATAGGATTATATTGAAGTTAAGATGTGAAGGAAGCAAAAGAGTGAGTCAGTTACACATGTGGTGACACCATTTTCTAAACTAAAACAGGAAGTAAAAGGCTCTGGCACTGGAGGCCGCCTGCCTTGTCACTGACGACTGTAATTTAGTGAATGTGTAGAGTTGTAGATGATGAAACCAGAAGAGAGGGGAAATTATGAAGGCTCTGGTGAGTCTTTGACTTTGATGTTGAGTGACTTGAGAGACTATCCAAGGTTTCTGATCAGAAGTGTGTTGTGATCTGAGTGGTCTTTTGAAAAAGGATTATCAGTGGAATGAGTGGAGGACAAATGCTGATGGAGAGCAAACTTCTGGGAAGATGGTGAGATCATGGTAGCTTGGATCACTAAGGTAGTGATAGAAGCAGTGAGAAGTGGTTGCCTTTCCAGTGTACATTGAATGTAGAACCAGCAAAATTTGCTGATAGATTGGGTCAGGGGAAAACACAGGAGTCAATAATGAAAGTGATGCTTTTTAACTTAAACTAGTAGAAGAAATGTTATTTCCTGAGAGGAGAAAGTCCTGGGCGGTGTCACAGAGTTGCTGAGAAGGGTAGGTGGTGGCTGAGATCAGGAGGTCAGATATGAACACCTTTAGATCAAGGCGCCTACTGGGCTTCAAATGGAGGTTTTGGTCCTGTTTAATTCTATAGTGCCTGAGGTTCAAAGGAAGCATTTGGGCTAAATAAAAATTGTTTCAGTATGTATAGATAGTCTATTGTAGACATGGATTTATTAAATTACCTAAGGAATGAATTTATAATGAGGAAAAGATCTGAGGACTGAGCCTGGGGCACTCAAAATTTTATCGCTTGAGAAGATGAGGCAAACCAATAGAGCTTGAAGAAGAACTGAGGGAGTGGGTATCATAAAAACCATACAGTGTTTCAAGTAGGAGGAAATTCACTTTGTCAAATTCTGTGGATAAATGGAATGATATTAGGATTGTCTAAATGATATGTAACGTATTTGTAGAGAATGTAGGATGAATAGAACAACAATGTATATAGTTTCTGGGTCCCTTAGTATTTGGTGTTTCTGCCAGTTTACTAATATTATGTGTTCTGAAGATCAGGTCTAGTCTAAATAAAGTCAAATATAAATATATAGTCAGTTGTCCATAATATAGTAACAGACAGAGCACATCTTTAGGACGCAGAGGATTTTATGGCATTGGGTTGTGAGTTAGTAGTTCAGGAGCTTGCTGGAGATACAGAACACCAGTCCTGTTAGATCGAATCCTCACTACTGCCCTCTCTTTGGGCTTGTGGCACTCTTGTGTGAAGTTGCTGGTGAGCAAAAAATCATGGTATCTTTTCTGGCTCCCTCCTTCTTTCCTCTCTCTCCATTTGCTTCTAGCCCAGAAAGATCATATGTAATGGGACAGGTCAATCTTTTCTAAGTGGAATTTTTTTAAAAAAAAACACTTAGATACAAAATTGATTTAAAATCTTAAACATTGCTTTTTAAAGTAAAAGTATTATTGTTACAGAATGAATAAGTGTGTAAAGGTGACTAAGAAAATATTTGAAGGTTTGTTACCTTTCCCTTATCAAAAAATGGATTCCAATCTGTCAACTTAAATGCGTCAAGAAATTAAACTGTGTTTTAAACCAGTAATTTTAGTTACTATAGTCAAATTGAAATTCAACTTCTGAATGACTTTCTAGAAATTGACAGCGTGTCTTGAACTGGATAACATTAATACTATGGCAACATGCTTAGCATGTAGATAATATTGGGTGTTAAAACACTTTCTACTTATCCCCATGGCTAAAATTGTATGGAAAAAAATTATGGTGCTTTTAATAATATTTAAGCTCCAAATCAGAGATTCAACCACCATATCAAGTTTTATGGTAAATTCAATTAAGAAGTATATTTTGAAAGGTCCTGATTCATTCTAAATAGAGAATTTTACATTAAATAAAGATACATGTGTATCACAAATGTGAGAAATGTTTGATTTCTTCATTTGAAGATTTCTTTAACTAATGCTTTTAGAAGAAAGCTATAACACGGTAACAATTTTTTTTGAGAATCTTAATTTATTCAGTTGTCTGTTTATTACTGAGGTGAAAGTATATTTGTCACTGAATGCAAAGTCAGTAGTACAAACGTGAAATTTTGATCCATAAAGAGTCAAAATTTTATATAAAAGCTAAGGTTATTAAATTACTTTTGTTGTAACATTAAAATTTTCCTAAACTAGTCTTTACAACAAAAATTCTAAGCTTGCCAAGTTTACCTTTTCCTGAATTGATTGTAGTATTGTGTGTATGTAAGACAAAATGGTTTTATAATTGATATATATTCTAAGTCACATACACACATACTCCAACATATACAGCTGAGTTTATAGTTTCAAAGCTAAAATAGAGGATGTAGATGATACTTCAAAAAATTGAGTAGTCTATTTTTCTGTTTATTTCTATTTTTAATTAGTAATATATAGATATTGTCAAAAATACCATATTTATATTTTCTGATGTATTTCTAAAAGCGGAGTATATTTTTCTGACCAAAGGATACATTCGTTGCAAGAGAATATAGCAAGTGACTTCTTAAGAATACTGGTGTGAGATAATACAATGTGAACCACTATCACTCATATTTGACTTTTAATGGTATTTTCCACTAATGAAAACCGACCAGTGTATTATTTCAAAGAAAAGAAGTTTTTCCCTATCTAGATGCTTTTGAAAATATCTGAAGATAATATAAAAAGCACAAACAGACTTAAGGAGATTTCAGGTAATAATAATGAGTTCAAAAATATTAAAAAACACAATGGAAGCTATAAAGGCCATTTGTCTACTCCGATATTCTTTTCTCTCCACCCCCACTGCAGCTGTGGGTCTCAATTCCAGGTCCATGTCACAGCCTGTATCTTACCCACTTTGGCAATACCTTGGCCAACATTCAGAGGAACATATATAGCAGTGTAAAATAGACAATGTCTTTTTAAAATTTTATACTAATAGTCGATTCTGTTAATTTTATATTACTAGTATTATATTAGAAGTATGGAAATGATTTAAAGTTTGCTGACCAGTCAAACATTAAGCCATGCAAAATTAAAGTCATAAGAACTTGAAAAATTGGTAAGATAAGATTTCAAGATAGTTTTTATCCAATGATTACAAAGACATTATTGTCTTCATCTATAAAAGTTAGCTATTTAGGGATCTAAATTCTTTCATTATAACAAAAAAAGTAGAGCTATATAAAATTGCAGCGGGATATCGCAGATTCCATATATAATAGTAATTTAAAACAATAATTTGAGTTAAAATACTAGTTGGTTATATGGTGCTTAAAAAGTTAAACCTATTTTCATTAGGATTTAGCTATATTTTGTCCATAATTAAGGTCCCTTAGGCCATCTGTATCTATTTCGGTGGTATCAATGCTTTGGAGTTAATGTTTTCACTAGGATAAAAGTTCTCAAGTAGTCTTTTTCAGTCTTACAAGGCAAATATGTGACTACTTTTTTGAAGGATTTCTCCCCTCAGAATAAAGGGTTATCCTTCCTTAAATCTTGGCTCCTGTGAAAGAGGGTAGGTAAGTTTTCATGTCCTCATGAAAAGGCTCATGGGAAGGAAAATGCTAAGACCTTCGACCACATTTTTTTTGCGGGGCCAGTGATGAAGGATACTGAATATTAGAATGTTTTGAACAGAATGAACCCTCAGAGATCTGCAGGAAAGGACACCAGGAAAACTCACAAAACCCAAACATAAATGAACCACAAGTGTTCGCGAGTAAAATAAAGGCTTATGTTGTCCCAAGAAAGAACACTTTTGGGGCATGATGTGAAACTGATGGAGAAACAGCCTCTATCCACTGACCCTGGAGCTTGGAGCATCCTTTGGGAAAATGCCCACCTGTCTTAATCAACTAAGAAATAGTGTCATCAAAATTTTGTAATGCTCTAGGAATTTTTCTTTCACCTTTGAGGAATGACTGTCATAGATTAACTGTCTGTATAGGTGTATTCATACTTTTTTATATGTTTTGCGTAGTGAAAGGTTTAGGTTTGTACACCCCATTCAGACTTGGCCTGACTATTATCTCCTGGTAGTACAGTGCACTGGCTTTGTCTATCAAAATCTGGTGGTATTTATAATAATGTTTTTAATGGGCATACATTTCTGTGGAGAATAGAAGTGGTTAGAAATGCATTACTGAAAAACATTATTTTTTAAAATAACTGAAATACATTTTTGTTTTTAGGATTTCTGAGATTAAAAGAATGTCCCTGCTTTCATAGTAAAGGTAGATGCAAATAAATCTTACTAATGGTTTCTGGTAAACAAAGTAACACTAAAAAATCCCAGTGTGTTCATAGGTAGAGTGTCTTATCTTATATTTTATTTTTATATTCTACCAGTTAAGTCTCAAATTCTCCCTTTCTTTTTGAAAATCCTAGAGAGACATGTATGCCTGTGAACACCAATTAGGTGTTAGTGTTCTGAATTCTAAACACCCCATTTTCTGGAAGAATGTTTCTCTTCCTGATAGTCTATAGATGGCTATTAGTTGTGTAAAATAACCGGGTTGATTTAATTCTTTCTATCTTTTAAGTAAAAATTCTCTCAAAAGAAAGCAAATTTTAATTGCCCCATAGCCTTGTGAGCAAGTGAGCATTTGTCATTGTGAACGGTGGGGGAAAATGAAGGATGGCATTAAAGAAAATTCACAAGCATAAGTTGGTTTTTTTTTTAAACTCCTCATTTCAACATGCACTTGAACAACCAGTACTGTTGCATTGCTTTCTGGTTCATAACGCCATGCTAAGCAGCTTCTCATTTTTAGAGACTAGCTTTTGCTGTGATTATTCTTTTCCATCTTCTTAACCTTCCTACTTCACATAATACCAACCATTCTTATCCTATATCCCATTCCCTCAGTATGTTACTCCATGTCCAGAATTAATCTTATAAACTATGGAAGGTGTGGAAGAATAATTGCTGTATTTTCCCTATCACAAAGGTATTTTCATGTTAAAGGAATAATTCCAAATTTGACATGCTTTAGAATCTTCAAATCTGGAATGTGATTTGGAGACACTCTTGTTTTTGCTTTGTTTTTTTTTGCATGAGAAAGGTTTTTTATGGTGCTTCTTGGATAGCATTATCTAGTTTGCGATTTACTCTCTTATGCTGCCTAGATATAAAAAGTATGGAGTGTATAGCTAGAAAACCTTGGGCCACTGAGTCGAATTTGAAGATCTAGCTATACAGGAAGTAAAACAGATAATGACTTTTACACAGTGCATTTACTTCTTTATTTGACTTTCAATTTGGAAGATTTTTTGAAGAAGTTTGTCGAATTTTATTTCCATATAATTTCAACAGCATCAGCAATAATAAAACTGACATAGGGCTTCCTAGCTTTTGTGCTATGAACGAATTACAGAAGTTTCCTGAAATGTTGACTCTTTTAACTTAGTCATTCTCAAACCTGAGCATGAGTCAGAAAGCCTGGAAGGCCCGCAGTGCTTATTAAAACATGCAGTGATGGACCACATACCCAGGTTTTTTTTTTCTCTAAGTTGCCAGTGGGGCCTGAGAATTTGCAATGATAATAAATTATTAGATAATGCTGCTGCTCTGAGTTTGAGCACCATACGTTGAGAAGCACTTCTTTAGCCTTTGAGGTACTCGCGTTATCAAGAAGAAAGTCTAGGAGCACATTTAATAGTCTTTACTGCAACATGCTTGCTGGGTACCAAGGAGCTGTTCCACCTTGTAAAAATACATGATAGCACCCAGTCAAAGCGGCCAGGATGCTTTAGGAGCAGTTCTGATCATAGCATAGCATTCAAGGTCCATTGCCCAGGGACGAGGGTCAGAGAGCATAGGAGAGAGCTCCTGAGGGTGTTACTTTATGAGTGGGATTCTGAATTTGCCTTTTGGTGTCATAAATTGTGTTTAGTCAATATAAGCTAGCTGCAGTCTGACCACTTTAAAAATAGCTATATATTCTCCAAATTAAATGTTCTTCCTTGTTTTGAAATATCTCTTATACAAAGTTTGTCTGGGCTTGAAATTCATTTGCATTGCTATAAGAAATATGTCAACATCGCATTAGTAAATGAAAGAAAAGAGTACTTTAAGACTTTTTAAATAGAATTTCAATTTGATAGTTTTTAAATAGCTATGAAAATGGAAACTTGGTTTAATTATGTATGTACATACGATGTATTATCTGTATATGTGTGTGTATGTGTGATGATCTAGCTATATATATTTGAGATTCACTTCAGAAAACTATGCTAGAGCAATTTTAGGTGAATCTCAAGGATCTGAAGAAAGATCATCATTAAAATGAATGATTAAGGGGCATCCTAGTAGCAAGGTGGTTGGCTGCAGTCCACATTCCAAGGTCCTGGGTTTGTGTCTAGGGACTGATGGGAACAACCAAGAAGAATTAAAAAAATAAATAAATGCTTTTCCTTCTCTTCTTGCCTGCCTACTTCTGCTTGCCTTCATTCCTGTATGTACCTTTATAAAAAATAAGTAAATAAATATAACAATGATTAGAAAGTGCCTATAGGCAGCTCAATTACAAAACCAAACACAAAAAATATCAATTTTCATGAAAGAAAGCTCAAGAAAAAATTAAAAGAAAAAATTAAAGTCTATATTTAGATGTCTTAGTTAATTCAATAGTTAATAAGTCTATCATTTCATTGGTCTCTAGCACTAAAAACTGTAACTTTTTCCACTAAGCAATATATAAATATTTCCAAACTAATTCCAGTTTAACCCAGTGTCTATGTAGTAAATCCTAAGTTTTTATATGGATGATAACCTAAAAAATCATCAGGAGGCACTACCATGTGCCCAATCAGTGTTGATTAGGAAGGCAGGTTTAACACTGTTCGATGCACTTCCATGCCAGCGCTGTGGACAGTAAACCACCAAAGAGAAAATTTGTACTATTATGGGAAATATCAGTTGTGTTATCTCTGCTAAAAACTTTTTAAGCAGAGTAGGTACACATTGCTTCAGGGGAAATTTGTAATCGCATATTTTTGTGTTTGACTAGACTATTTTCCTTGTTATACAGAAAAGAGCATGAGAAGCTGATAAATCTGCAAAAAGGAGAAGGATCCTCTTAGGAAGAAAATGATCAAGACCTAAATCAATTTTATTTTGTGATTCACTGTTATCATAATGAACCTCTGTAATAGATTAAAGAGTACAAATAAGGACCCTTGGGACCCTGATGAGGAATTCATCTTGTAGCAAGTGGAAATACTGATTGGTTAAGGGGGAAAACTACTGAGTCACAGCATTTTTCAGAAATGGGTGACATCTTTCTGATCCAGATGCTCTGACTTGGAGGCCAATATTTGAGAATAATGAATGAATCTGTAATATAAATAAAGTATGAATCCTTACTTAGGAGCTAGATACTTGAGGAAGAATACTTCCTCAACTGGATGCAATATTATAAGCAATGCACACTTAATAACTCTATGATTGCAATGCTCCTTCAATAAAAATTGTTTTAATTTTAATTGAAAAATAAATAAAAGTGATGTGTTCGTTGTTCTTCAGAACAAAATAAATACACCAGATTCAGGCAGAATGTCATCAAATCTTTTTTGAAAATAATTTTCATTGTAATAGAGACAGTCTAAAAGGGGTCTAGTTTTGATGGGTCAGAATCTTAACTTGGGTTGACATTTGAAAATAAGGAAATAGGGATTCTTTCTTTATTCTGGGTAAATTTCTTTGGCTCTCATGGAATTTCAGTGACTGAAGGAAGAGAGCAATAAACAAATAAAAACAGAGAAATGGGGAGGAGAAAGAGAGAGAGAGAGAGAGAGAGAGAGAGAGAGAGAGAGAGAGAGAGAGAGAGACATTGAATAGCTAAATTGACTAGGTATGGGTTTGAGTAATGCAATTAGAATTTTATGAAGAAATTTGACGACAAAGTAGTAAAAGGTACCAGCCTGATTATCTGTATATACTTGTAAATATATTTTAGAATTAAAGTGCATTTGGGAGGAGAGTGAACATCTTTACATGTCTTCATTTGAGGAATTTCTAAATTCCGAGTTAAATTAGGAAATCAATAGCTAGAATTTTTGAAAAATAATCGAAGGGCACTATTAAGTATGAGCTGTATTTAAACAGTTTCAGAAAATAAGATTTAGGATTGAAACCTCCGTAATTAATCCACAACTCTAATGCATGGAAATGATCATTCAAATGCAGAATAATAAAGGATAGGGCAGTTGACATTCTTAATACAAAACATGGAACAAAACATGTGGGGTAGTGGGGAAGAGAGTAGTCACCCAGGACAGAGGTACTTCCTTTAACCATACCTGAAGATAGGCTTGAATGAATACTCTTATCAGTTTAATTTTTTTCTACCACTGTGTCTTGGTCTCTGTTTATCTCTCTTTCTGTATGTACACACACATGCACATACAAATGCACAAATTCATATGTCTATATCTTCTTATATGAGTGTATATGGATAGTATACATATTTATATTTGGTAGAAAGAATGAGGTTTGTTTTACAATAAATTATTCTCAGTGAATTTGCTGTTTGCTTGTTTGTCTAAATCATAAAATGTCAAGGTAAGAAAACCTCTTATCAGATCTATAGTTCAGATAAGCAACAGTTTTCAGGTAATATTACATGAGCAAGGCTTCTTACTGTCAGTGGGGCTATATTTTATATTTACACCAAGGGTAATGCCAAATGTAACCATATTTGACTGCATTCTTCTTACTTTAATGCATTTCAGGGAAGTAGAAATGTCAAGAATGTTGTGTATACAACATTTGCATTTGGATTGAAAAGGGTACATTTGTTTCTGTGAGAAGTTCTGAAAGCTTTAATTATCAATTGCACTTAATTATCGCACTTAAGGAGATTCTTCAAAGCATGTCACGACAATGTAAACTTGAGCATGAAGTTTCCACCATCAACATCTTTTTGGTCTTGAGCTACAAACTGTGTGAAATACTCTCTGCTCTCGGCAGGCATTCTTACTCAAGGTTAACCTGTGACTCTAACTATACAAAAGTAAAATCAAAATTTTAGTGTCTATCCTTGTAACTTTATCAATACAAATAATGGTTCTGAATAATGTAGTCATGGGCCTTTCTCTCTTCTTCAGTTAACTTTTTAAAGAATGGCATGAGTACTTCTAATCATTAGAGTTTTATTTTAGAATTAACTATCAAAGAAGTGTTTATCATATCCTTAGTTGGTTTGTCTTTAGATTGCCAATTCAATGTATTCTTCCTATTTCTATTTTGAAATGAAGTCTTAATCATCAAAAATGATAGTAAAACTTACATCAACCTGATGTATAAGAACATTTGAACTTTCAACAACAAACTTCCTTGTATGAATAGAAGTTAGATTTTTGGAAAAATGCAAGGGTTGGGAATTTATTAGATGAGTCTGGACAATGTGAAATATAAATGAAATCATTTAGTTTAAAATTACCCTTTCTCCTTGACTTCTGTTCTTTCCCATCTTTTCCTCATGAGTTATATAAGACATTGCAGATGTAATTACCTGATTAATGAAAAGAGAGTATTGTAAAGAGTTGTGCCAAGTTTTCAGTGGTTTGTAATGCAGATGTTTACTGATTATGAGAGAGTTCTAATATGGGGTGATAGTGGGATGTTTATTCTGATTCACGCTTAGATTCTTAATGCCTGTCAGATTTACCACTTGCAGACTATAGGATTTATTTCCTGGACAGGAATCTTCCAACATACTTCCATCAAATATACTTGCCAAAATTCTGCTCTCTGAGATATTCCAACTCAAATTTATCATAACAATTTATTTCTCATTCCAGCATAAATTACGGTAGAATAACAGTTGAGATAGATGGAATTACTGTTCTTTTCTTCAATGTCTTGGCATCATGAGTAAATCGTGCCTATAATTCTGTGACTATGACCTAAAGCCCAAATATAACCAAAGATGATTATTTGCAAATACAAAAATGCAAATATTTAGCATATATGAGGATGGAGATGCTATATATATATGTATATGTATACATATATATAAGTAATTGTGTGTGTGTTTACACATGTAAATGTGTATAACAATCTTAGTCAGCTGTTTAAGGCTTTATTTTTACCACTGGAACTCTATAGTTCAAATTCTCGATCATCAAATTAAGTTTCATTCCGGAAACTATAGAAACATTATTAAACTTTAAAGTATTTTGCTGGTAAATATCCTCAGAAACCATTAATTCCCATAGGAAGTGAGAAAGTTATGTGGGTTTTTTCTTATACTATCCCCAAAGGAGAAAAAAAAAAAGGACTCTAAAAGAGGAATAAAAATGTGATCATAAAGTAGTAACTTGCATTATTTTCACATACCAGAGCTGAAGGAATGTGAGAAAAAACCCAAGTGCTAAACAATTGTATTTTCTCATAGAAGAAACTTATAAAAGAAAAAAATACTATAAATGAGAATTTTGCCAACTTTATTAAAACATGGGTAACTAATTGAAGTTAATGAAGAATTTTAAGGAAGAAATTATCTTAATCTAAATTCTTATTATGGAATATGGAAGTGGTTATACAAGTAATGCATACCTATGACACTCAAGGGAGCATAATTATATCTGAAGGGTTGAGAACTCTAAAAATTTATATAAAATTTCATATTCTTAAAAGATAATACTTGTGGAAATTTAAATGAGTTAAAGTAGGGTTTAAATGAATACCTGTATGACTGAGCCATAATTAGTCATATAAACACTTTAGAGATTTGTAGATAGAGGTCTTATTAGGACTAGGTCATATCAAAGACAAAGGTCTCTTTAGAGCACTTTAAGAGCCAGTATTCTACCTAATCTATTCACTCTAACCTATGAACAAAGGTTCTAGATAACTTCATATTCTGGAACTTTTTACATATTTGAGCTCTTTGACAGAGCTCCTTGTAAACCTAGTAACTAATCCATGCTAAACCTAAATTGACACCAGATAATCTCATTCTAATTGATATACTTCAAATTAAATATGATGTATAATGAAAGAGAAAAATCACTCGGTTAGTTTTGTAAACAGGTAGGTCTGAGATTACCTCTCCATTCTCTTTTACCTATTCTGCTTTCCATTGATATTATACATAATTATAAGAACAGTTCAGATATAAATACTTTCCACAAGTAAGACTAAAGGAGAAAAAGTCACATGACATGACTGAAAACAAGTCATTTAGCTCTCTTCCAATTCTGTTGCACTATAGGTCCCAAAATACAAAACATACTGATTGCTAAATGTCCCAAGTTCTTTATTTCTATCGGTATCTTCATCCTTTGAAACGTGATTTTGCAATTCTTCCAATTAAGTAGTGATCTATTTCCCTAATTCTTATTTAACTGGTCTTGTAACTAGCTTTGGTCAATAAATTCAATGAAAATGATGTGCTAATTCTAAGTTTGGGCCTTAAGAGATTTGGAGCTATTTCAATTCCTCTTTTAAAGTTCTGCCACTGACATAAGAACAAGCCTGATGGAGAATATGAGCCCACATGGAGAAATGACTTAAATATCTTTAAGACTACCCCACATATGATCAACCATCTGAGTATGAGGGAGCCTGGCTAAAATCAGAATAATTTCCCAAATGCTTTATAGAGCCATAATTACTAGCAAATGCTTAGTATTTTATGACACTGTATTTGGAGGTGGTTTCTTATGCAGTAGTAATTAATTAATAAAGAAATAAGGCATTGATTATTACTTGTTAGTCATATATTATCATAATAAGTTTGTATTTTCATATTCATACTTTGGTGATAGTAAATTATTTTGAAACAAATGGTCACATATTAAATGCAGGAGGATAAGGAGAAAGCGATACTGCAAATTTAAGGAAATGAATCTGATGAAAATATTCTCTTACTGAATAATTACACAAAATATGCATAGATAAACATAGTCTATTATTTTATTTGAACATTTAGTTTCCTTAGTGCAGAGTATTTCATAACAGCTTTGGTTTAAAAATCAAGTTCCAGGATTTCTGCTTTTAGGAATAATGGCCTAGATCATTTGGACACCTAAAAAAGCTAGAAGAAATACCAAAAATATCCACTTAAAAAGAGCAAACAGCTAAAAAGATTACTAGTCTAAAGTCTAAAAACATGGAATTCCCTAGAAGAGAGTCCACCATGAAGACATTTGTTTATTAGTATTATTTGCCAATTGGGATAAAGTGGTTGAGAACCTGAGCTGAACTTTTGTCACATCAAAGGGCTAAAAGTAGTATATCCTTAGTGCTATGGAGAGAAAATGGAATAATACAAAATACTGAAACCATAAAATGCAGAAAAAATGTGGAATACAAAAATAAGAAAAAGGCCGAATGTAAAAATAAAAAAAAATAACAAATATGGTAGATATTACATCAACTGTGCCAATAATATTTTGAAAGTCAATGATCAAAATACACCAATTAAAAAAAAGTAAAACAGTAGGACTCAACTATATATTGTCCATAAAAAACCCAACTTCAAGATAAAGACATATAGATGAATAGTAAACGGTGGAGAAAAATATGCCATGCTAACATGAATCATTGGAAAGAAGGAGCACCTATGTGAATATCAGACAGGAACAGACTTCAGAGTAAAGAAAGCTATTAAGGTTGAGAATAACATTATATAATGATAAAATGCTCAATTCTCCAAGAAGACATAGCAATCTTTAATATGTACATACCTAAAAATAAAGCATTAAAATACTTTGCATAAAAGTTGAGAAAAATGTAAAAGCAAAGATGAATCCACTATTATTGCTGGAGATGTTATTTCTTTCAGAAATGCTCAGATCTGATAGTCATAAAATTAAGTAATGTCACGGTCAGATTCAATACCACCATAATCAACTGGACATAATCTATATATATATATATAACCTATTTTGCACAAAAACAGCCTCAAAAAACATTCTGCTTAAGTTCACATGGAAGTTTTATCAAAATATATCAAAACATGTGGGTCATAAAAAATACCTTAACAAATTGAAAAAAAAGAGAAACCTCATAATGTTTACTCTCAGATCACAATGGAATTGATTTAAAATTAAAAAAAGAAAGATAGTTAGAAAATCCTAAAATATGTAGATATTAAATAACGCAGTTTTAAATAATGCATAAGTCAAGAAAAAATCTCAAGAGATTTACAAAACATCAAATTAAATGAAAATGAAAATACAACCTCAAGATATGTGGGATGAAACTAAAGCAATATATTTGAGGGACATTTATAGCATCGAATGCACATGTTAAAAAGAAGAGCTAAAGTTAATAATCTAAGTTTCTACTTTAGGAACTAGGAAAGGAAACACAAATTAAGTATGAAGTCAGAAGAAGTAAAGAAATAAAGTAAAAATCAATTGAATATAAAATCAATAACAAAAATTAACAAAACCAAAAAGTGATTCTTCTAAGATCAATGCAATTGATGTCTCTAGCCAGTTTAATTAGTAAAAAAGAAAAGACATAAGTTAAAAAATATCAGAAATATCAAAAATTAAGGAAGGAATATCATTATAGCATATGAAATGATAATAAAAGAAAATATGAACAACTCTGTGACCATAAATTTGTTAACTTATGTGAGATGAACCAATTCCTTAAAGATGTAATCTGTCAGAACTCATGAGTACCAGACTATATAAATAGGCTTATATCTGTTACAAATGGAATGAATAGCTAATAACCTTCTAAAGAGAAAGCATCAGACCTAGATGGGATCACTGGTTGAACTCGACCAAACATTTAAGGAAGAAATGATGCCATTTTTCAACAGTATCTTTCAGACATAGAAACAGAGGGAATTCTTCAAACTCGTTTTGTGAAAACAACAATATCCTAATACCAAAACCAGTCAGAAAAATGGCTAGAAAACTACAGACCACTATTTCTCATGTATATACATACAAAAATCCTCAACACAGTATTAGCTAATTGAATCAGACAATGAATAACAAAAACTAGATATCATGACCAAGTGGGATTTCTCCCAGGTGTGCAAAGTTGGTTCAACATTTGAAAATCAATTAATGTAATCCATCAGATCAGCAAACTGAAGTTGAAAAATCATATAATCATATCTCTATATATATATATATAAAGTATTTATCAGAATACAAAATCCACATGTGATAAAAACTTACAGTAAATTAAGAATGGAGGGAAACTTCCTCAACTTGTTAAAAAAATTCCAGACAAAAAAAACAAACCAAAACACCACAATCCACTTTTAACATCATATTTTATTAAACTAGAAGTTTTTCTATTAAAATTAGCAACAAAGCAAGGAAGTTCCCTTTCACTGCTGTTTTTCAGCATTGTACTACAAGTCTGGGTTAACGCAACAATACAAAAATGAGTAAAAAAAAGATAAGCTGATTAGAAAGGAAGACATAAGCTTAGTTTTCCGGTGTATGTAGACAATCTGAAAGAATTGACCGGAAAAACCCTTCTGGAATTAACAAACAATTATAGAAACTTTGCAGGATCTGAGGTTAAAAGGCAAAAAGTCAATCACTTTCCTATATACCAGTAATAAGCATGTTGAATTTTAAATTAAAATGCAATATCGTTAAATTAGCACTTAAAAAATTCTAACAATATATATATAAGATCTATATAAGGAAAATTACAAAGCTCTGAGAATGAAATAAAAAGTATATTCATGGATAGGAATCCTCACTATTGTCAAGATGTTAGTTCTTGCTAACTCAATCTGTGGATTCAATGAAACCCCAATAAAAATCCGGCAAGTTATTGTGACATCACAACTGATTCTAAAGGTTGTATGTACAGTAAGAAAAAAAAAAGCAAGAGCAGCGAACTCAATATTGAGAGTAGAGGAAATTTGGAAGACTGACATGACCTGATTTCAAGAATTATTCTAAATCCAAAGTTATCATATCAGTATGGTATTAGTGAAAGAACACATCAATTATTTATACAGAATAGAGAATTGAGAAGTAGACCAAAATAAATTTAGAAATTGATCTTTGACAAAGGAGTAAAGCAATACAATGGAGGAAAGATAGTCTTTTAATAAATGGTGCTGGAACGACCAGATATCTACATGCAAGAGAAATGCTCTAGACTTACACATTTTACTAAAATTAATTCAATTGTATCACAGCCTTACACATAAAACACAAGCTCTAAAATTTGTAGAATATACCATCAAAGAAGGGGAAAAATGACCCGCATTTTAGTGATGACTCTTTAGATAGACCACTAAAGGTGCTGAAGGGAGCGAACTGTTTTATGCATGCCTCTGCAAGATATCTTGAGGCATTTCTCTGATGATAACAGAGCAAGAAACAGATAACAAAAGACTGCAACTGAACTTCTAAATGTCCAACCTTTAAATATTCAAATGCTCTCAATAACAGCTAATGTTTGCAGCCCTCCCTCCCTTTACAACATTCTTATTATCTTATTGTAACCCAGTCCTATAAAATAAATCATGGAGTCAGGATTCCTGTCACTGCCTCTCAAAAAGAGAGCGGTGTCCAACCTGGCCCCTGCTTTTCAAGATGTGTGTTGTTGGTCTGTCCTTCTTTAGGTTCCTGTAGCCTCCCCTTGGGGACCCTTTCAATCAGCTGCACGGATTGTGGCAAGGTACAGTCCATTAAAGAAATAATTGATAAATTTGACTTAATTAAAATTAAAATTTCTCCTTTGTGAAACGTATTTTCAAGAGAATGAAAAGATGAACCACAGACTGGGAAAAATACTTGCAAAAGGCACATTATAAAACCTATTATGCAAAATATACAAAGAACACTTGAACCTCAACAGTAAGAAAGCAAGCAATTCAATTTAAAAATGGACCAAAGACCTTAACAGAAACCACCAAAGAAGATACTCAGATGGCAAGCAACCATATGAAAAGATGCTCTACATCCCATGTCATTAGGGAAATGCAATTAATAATGAGATCCTGCTGCACACTCGTTATAATGCAAAAATTGAGAAAGTTGACAGCACTAAATATTGGCAAGAATATGGAGCAATAGGAACTTTTATTTATTACTGGTGGGGAGGTATAATAGTGCAGAGTATTTGGAAGGGAAATTGAGGACTTCTACTAAATTAAACATATCCTTACCATATGATCCAACAATCATGGTCCTGTTACAGCTTTCTGGGATAAACCAAGCAGGCACTCTTTTGGAAGTATTGTAGGCAGATTTATCATGCATGGGCTCAGCAGGGATCCTTCCTCCCACAAAGCCTGAGCACAGGCTTCTGGTTAGGTCACACTTATATAGGTTAGTGCAAGAGCAGGAAGAGAGGGATGTAAATTAGGGGAGGGGGTTTCAAGCTCAGGAAGTTCTTTGTCTGCTGGTAACATTCCAGCAAGCTCAGGTCACAGGATGTTTTTATGGCTTTGGTAGCTCAGCGGTTTTTATGGCTGTCTTCACAGCTGCTGGAAGCGATGGGCAGGCTTTTCCCCCACACTCCTTGGTATTTACTCAAAGGAGTTGAAAACTTTTGTTTACAAAAAAATCTTCACGCACTTATTTATTTTTACTCATAATGACCAAGACTTAGAAGTGACCAAGATGTACTGATATAGGTGAATGGATAATTGATGGTACTTTCAAAATGTGGAACTAAAAGGAAGTTAGCCCTCAGGCTATGCAAAAGCATGGAGGAACTTTTAAGTTTGCATTCCTAGGTGAAAGAAGCCAGTCTGAGAGAGATATACACTGTATAATTCCATCTAAATGGCATTTCTGGAAAAAGGCAAAATTAAGGAGACACTTAAAAATTCAGTGTTGCCAGGGGTTCAAGGTAAAGAAGGAATGAATATGCAGAGCACAGAGGATTTCCAAGGCAGTAAGATTCCTCTGTGGAGATTATAATGGTTGGTACATATCATTATACATTTCTCCAAATTCATAGAATGTGCAAACACCCAGAGTGAACCTTAATGTAAACTATGGATTTTGGTTGATGACAATGTGTCAATGTAGGTTCATTGATTGTAAGAAGCATGTCACACTGGTGAAGGAACTTGATAATGGGCTACATACTTGTGGTACCATGGGGTATGTGGGAAATCCCTGCCCTTTTGTTCAGTTTACCTGTGACCCTAAAACTGATTTTAAAATTAAAGTCTTTTAAAAAATTACTCTAATTTTTTTTAACCCAACATAATTATTATGAGATTGAGCCAATTTTGTGTGTATGCTCATCTAATTTTGAGTAGTGTTTCATTATAAGATTATATTATAATATATTTATTCTCCTACTCATAGATGCTTACCTTGCCTCTCATATTTGGCTACTAAAAAAAAAAGTGGCCCCTCCCTGTGGCTCAAGTAGCTAAGGTGCAGACCTAAGAGAAGATGAGATTAACATATGTGGCAGAATTGTAGAAGGGATATGAATATTCTAAAAGGATGTTTGGAACAACTTTATGTGATCAAAACTTTTATATTATCAAAAATATACTTTACTATCTAAAAGAGAGGAAAGAGGCCAGAGAGCTGAAGGGCCTGACTCCAGATGTTATTGAGACTGAGGGTGGAGAGCTGTAGTGTTTCTTTGTGGGCTTGCTCTTAAGAGCAGGGGTGTTTAAAAGACAAATGAAGGGAAAAAGATAAAAAACAAACAAACAAGCCCCGACTGATCAGGTGTCTAAATCAATCAGGCTCTGTAAAACAATGGCGCCTCAGTGTGGGGAAGTGGGGCTTGGCTGCTTATTACTCTTTGTGACTGGCTTTGTGTTTGAGTTATTCCTCTCTGACATGATTGCTGCTGGAATGAAGCTTAAGCGATGCATTCACATGACAAAAAGAGAAGTCAACTGGGGTGCTTACACTGCAATAACTAAACAAATAGATTATTGGGATAGAATAGTCCAAAAATAAACCCACAAATACATGTCAATTGATTTTCAAAGACCAAAAAGCACTAAGATAATTCATGAGGAAGGTAAAGTCTCAGAGATACTAGAACACCTGGATATAAAAAAGGTAAACAATTAAATCTCAACTCCTCCCTCACACCTCACATCTGTTAATTTGAGATGAATGATAGCGTAAAATCTAAAATTACAGTGGTTCTAGGGAAAACACTGAAGAACATCCTAGTAAACTTGAATTAGGAAGTAGTATCAGATTGTTTAAAAATGCTTGGAACAGACACATTCTTGTGGCGCAGGCTGCTGAGATGGCTGGGATGTAGACCATGTAAAACCCCAGAACTTGGGTTAATAACATAAAAATCCTTCTTCCTCTTCCCTGCATCCTTCCTCTCTTAAAAAAAAAAAAATAAAAGCTTTAGATAAAAAGCTTGATATATTATTTTTAAAGGAAATCAAAATGTGATCTTTGAAAGATATTTAAAAAATTAGAAAGCAAGTGAGAAGCTGGGGCAAAGTTTTTGTAGCACATGTATCTGACCAAGGATGTATAGCTTCCAAAGTTATAATAATAAGAATATTTTATTTCCATATTTTGTGTCTTCTTTTGTGTGAAAATTAAAGTTTGCAATTAAAAAAGGAAACTGAAGTTTCTAGTATCATCTTTCAACTAGTAAAATTTTTGCAGAGAGCTTCTGGTATGATATGCAGATGTGGTCCTGTAGAAAATAGCACCCATTTCCCACTAGATTAATTGGTTGTGTTCCTACCTACTTACTGCATAAACACTCTCCTTTTATAAAAAAATGAAGTAGAAATTTTCCAGTGAAATATTTTATAGACAGTGTGTGTGTGTGTGTGTGTGTGTGTGTGTGTGTGTGTGTAAACAGATTTTTTTCAAATTGAGGCAGGTGCTATTTTCTTGCAGTCTACATAACCCTATAGAAGGCCATTACTGTGTCCAGTCATTTGAGATGTTGCAAAACTCTTATTATGCAGCATGCCTTTTAAAGGTTTCTTGGTAACAACTTAATTCTACATGTCTAAAATCTTTCACCAGCAGTCTAAATGGAGAATTTGATAGGCATCCATGTATACTAAAGTTTCATCTGACTAGCATATTGGACATCCTGGGTACTAAGTTACTATAGTTGTCTGCCTTTTTTTTTAACTTCCAAAGGCTGTGCTAACTGCTACTGATGAAAATGAAGCCTTTCCTGCTATGGTATAACCTACTGTTTCAACCTTCATTGATTTTTAGCTTGGGCTGCTCACTAGGGAGTAATTGTTAGAATCTCTTGTGAAACAGGGAAAGCTACAACCCCGGTGTTCAGACATGCCTATTACCAAGGAACTTTCTGAATCTTTTAACTTGATTATACCCAAATTCAAAAAAAGGAGAAATTTAAAGTTTGGGCAGAAAATAAAATATATCTAACTAGGCCTCAAAATTGCAGCACTAAAATGTTTCTTTGGTTTGATGTTTCTTTAATTGGAATGTTCTATTGCTGATACAGTAAACCACTCAGGAAATATGAAAAGTATATACAACGTAAAATCAAGACTCCCACCTTGAGATCTTTAATCTTCCTTAGGAGTACCCGCTCAAATCAGTTTCTTGCATACTGCCAGAAATAGATTCTATGTGTTACTAGCATAATTGTGTGAATTTCATGATATATGATACAGATATAGTATACATTTAAAAATAAAGTGTAAAGTGGAAATACAATATACAGTCTTATGCAAGTTTTCAATTTACTTTCACACATGGTTAATTTTGCCTTTCTAATGTGAAGTTTTATGAGTTTTTACAAATGCATAGCCAAGTAACCCACGTAATTGAAATACATAAAGATTCTATCCTTCACCCCAAAAACATTTCGCCAAGCTACATCTTGTTATCATTCCTCCCTCCACATTTAACTCCCTGTACTCACAAACCTATTTTCCTACCTTTTGTTTTGCCCTTCCCAAAATTCTATACATATGAAATTATATATAGTTGAAAGAGTTATATAAAGGAAATCAGACATGCAGACTTTTCAGTCTGACACCTATCAGGATATGGAATAACTTTGTAAACTACTAAAAACTTAAAATTCTTCAATGGGCAATTGGAGAAAGGGATGGAATTTTAGGAGGAATCTGGCACAGTCATGTTTGCGTTTTTAGAGAAATCTTTCTGGCAGCAGTATGGAAGATAAATTGTACAGGGTTCAAACTAGAATTAGGAAGACTAGTCAAGGGGTCACTTCGTACAGTTGACCTTTGACCAACTCAGTGGTTATAGACACTCCATACACAGTCAAATAATTTGTCCTTCATGCATATGCATATTCTACATCCTTGACACATGCACTGGATTTTTTGTGGTTGGTTGAATTTGTGAATGCAGAACCCATGGAAAGAAAAAAGTTGGCATATAAATGAATTCACGCAGTTTAAACCCATGTTGTTAAAGGGTCAACTTTAGTTCAGAAAAGAAATAATATGATCCAGAAGGAGATGATGATAAATATAGAGCACTGGGAAGAGAAATAGGCCTCCTCTTGAGTGTCAACTCCAGTTACCTGGTGGTACATGTAAGGAGTGCTGTTTTGAGGAATTACCTGGTGGTGAATTCAGCATTGGCAGGAAAAAGCATTGTGATTGTTTAATCATCTGCACAGGCCTAGTAGGGGAGAGCAGGTGGTGACATGCTTTCCCTGCACTTGCCTGTCATGATTTAAAATGGAAAAATTAGAAAGCTCAAAAATAAATGAATGTGTGGGAAATAAAGCCAAAGACTTGAGAGACTGGATAGGTTGTAGTGAAACCTGCTGCTAAAATACAATAAAATAAAATTTTACAGTATGTGTGTGTATATGTGTGTGTGTGAATGTGAATGTATGAACACTTGTGCATGTATGCATGATTTGGAAAGATAGTTCCAATTTGAGTATGGTGAGGTAGAATTCCCTGTAGGATATTCAGGAAGACATGTCAATGAGATAGTTTGATGTATGAATGAATCTGATGTTAAAAGAGTGTTACAGAATCAGGTTTAAGAGTAATTAGCTCTTGTTCATTTATAAAAACCGGAAAACTAGCATGAAACAAAACATGGAAGATTTTCTCAGTATGTCAAGTTTGCCTTAAATGTCTTAAAATAGCAAAGGATGGCAGTCAAATATTTCTATTCTCTGGTGTTCTATAGGGAAGATAATTAGATTTCCATGAGTTCAATATTTCTACATCCAAATGAACGTGATATAACCTATATTTTACTTCTATGGCAAAAAAAATGTATTTTTTAAAGGAAAAGTACAGACAGGAGTGAAGGCAAGTAGGCAAGCAGGGAATAAGGAAGAGGAAGAAGCATTTTTATTTTATTTGTATGTAGTTGTTTATCCTGGTTTTTCCCCTACCCTTCCACACCCCAACCCCCAGACCTGGGACACAAACTTGGCTTCTTGGGATGTATGTAAACTACTCTGGGCCAGAGGTCACAGACCTAACCTCTACTTTACCAGGACACATGTATCACAGCAATCTTGAGTCAGATGAGTCCATTCGAATCATTAATTCCCTTTTGCTATTCAGTTCATTCTTCCAAGATACTTAGTGAATATTTTGTTAAGAATCCATAGTCCTGATTAATGATATATATATATATATATATATATATGTGTGTGTGTGTGTGTGTGTGTGTGTGTGTATATAACTCTTACAGCCTTTGTCATGTAAATGTATTGCTTTCCTGTCAGTAATTAGATCTTTCAAATCAGACATTATGATTATTGCATTTTTATTGATATCATCAAGCTTTCTTCAGGAAAAGGAGGATAATGAATTCTCCCCCTTATTCTAATTTTCAGTTTCCTAGGATTTCCTTTAAGAGAGATCACCTTTTTCCTTTACTCAATAATTAGATATCCTCTTCAGGATGGTTTCAGCAATTCTTGAATCATACAGGATTTATCTTATGCATCCTGTTCATGCTGTCTTATATTTCCAGAACTTGATTCCCTCCTCAGAATTTTGATAAACTTTCCCATCAGTCACCTCATTCTCGTCTTCTCGGAGTATGTCTTTTATTAGCAAATGTGAGTTGAAAAAAATTGATTGTGATAATAATGGCTTAGTTTGATATTTTATTATTTGATTTGTTTTCACAGATTTTTTTCTTAAGCATTTTTCTCAACTATTGCAATTTCTAGTATCTACGCTATATTATCATTATTAAGGCAAACAGAAGCAGTGTATTTCTCCAACTATTTAAATATTGTTATCCATTTTTAGAATATTAATGTAAGAATTATTTATACTGCTAGGTATGACAGGCATTGGCAGGGAATGGAATCTGATACTTGTTTCAATACTTATTGTATCAATTAATCAATACGTAGGTGATTAATTATAAGAATGAGTCATGAATTAGTAAATGGGGATGAGTGTGATTTGGATTTAAACATAAGAAAAAAATGCCTTATACTACCTACCATTGGCATTAACTATACAACTGTTCATGATGGTGTTATTAATGATTGGCTTCTCGGATATGCGTGTATGTAACTGTAAGCCAGGGAATCAGTCATTTCAGAATGGAAAGAGATTGAAAGACTCTGACAAGTGACAGATTTAGTCTGTAAATGTATTTCTTTGTGCAATTGCTTCTCTGATAAGTGATTAGTGAAAAATATTTTTACAATAAGAAGCAAAATAAATATACTTAAGTCTCAAAAATTTTTTTATAGAAAAAGCATTATCTGTAAAGACTGGTATTTGAAATATATGAACCATCAGTTGTGATTATGGGTAAGACCTAAATTTCTTTTTTTGTGTGAGAGAGGATTGCAAACAAAATAAGAAAGAGCTGTAAAATTAAGAGTCCAGTAAATAATCACCAATAAGATGATGCAGGTTTTTTAATCGAAATGATGGTAGCATAGATCACGATGATAGTGACATTAGAGTTGTAACCAATGGAGTATTTACCAATTAGAGTAGAGTTGCATTCTCAGAGACATTACTAGTATTTTCATAATATATGGTGGTACTTTGAAACCAGTTCATCTGTCTTATCTTAAATTACACTTCTCCTTTAAACTGTAGTTTGTTAATTGTGATCTAGGAAATCGTCAGAAAGCAGCAATCCCGTGAACTGTCCACCAGCCCTTTCCACTTATTTAGTTTGAATATCTAGCAAATATTTTCACCCCTGGCTGTGTGTATGAATCGCCTGGACAACTTTATAAAACCATAAATACTCAGCTACCACCTCTGACAAATCAAAACAGAATCCCTGGGAATGGGGCCTGGTATCAACATTTTAAAAAGCTTCTTGGGTGATTCCAGTGTGAAGCCAGACTTAAGAACTACTGTAGTAAAGGAATATGAGTTCTTTTTGTTTATCATGACTGTGTTGTGTGATGGAAACCACTGGTCTCGAAACCAGAGTTTGCCTCTTATTTCTGACATTTGTTAGCTATGGGAACGCAGACAAGACACCCTACTGATGTTCTATTTGTTATAAGTAATGAATTAATAAAATGTGCATATAATTCTATATATGTATACATGTATTTATAATATCTTTGATATTTATACATATTTATTCATATATAAGTATATAGAATATTTGTTAAATGAAAGCATGAATGTCAAGAACTATACTAAATGTTGTAATACTAGTGATAAAATAAAGAGGAAGACAGACATGATTGCTGCCAGTGTGTAATTTTTGCTACAGTGTGATAAAGAGACATTAATCAGTCTGTCAAAGATGTGAGACTGAGAAGAAATGGTGCTATTAAACTCTATAGTGACATTGATAGTGATATTGTTTTAACTCAGTGAAAAAGGTCATGAAAAGCTCCTTGAAGGAAGTGATACTGGAACTGAGATTTGAAGAGTAAGCAGAAGTAATTGAAGAAATATGAGGGAGGAAAAACACTGGGAAGTGGACCATCGAAACCCAGATTGTCTGAGAGCATAGTAACCACAAGGTCTGGAGGTAAGTCAGGAGCCAGTTGAGAGAGTATAGTGTGACATTCAGGATCAGGTCAGAATAAACAGGTAGAAATAGTTATGGCGAAGTTCATGCAAGGGCTCAGATGCTTTGTTAAAGAATTCTGCCTTCACCCTGAATGCAATGAAAACTCACCCTAGAGTTTTAATCCAGGATATTCAGGAAATGTTGGCAGTAATGTTACCCTGGAACTTGTGATGATGAGAAATTGGGGAAATCTGTAGACTAAAGAAATAGGGGATAAAATTCTCAGGACTGGGTGAGAAAGGATGGGAGGGAAACCAATGATAATTCCCACATTTTCAGTTTGTACAGCTGGATGAATGGGAGCCCTTTACTAAGATGGAAAACTTGAAGGGAATCAGATTCTGGGAAGAATTGTAGGGGTTTGGGGTTTGATCTCGTTTTCTTTGACATGTCTATGAATTATTAAAAAAGATTCCCAAGTTGGCAGTTAAATCTGTAGCTAAGAAAAGAAGTTTAGGATGAAAATTCTTTATGATTCATCTGAGTATGAGCAGTAATTAAGGATGTAGATATAAATGAAAAAATTCAGGGACAGAACATTAGATGAGAATACAGAGTTCAAGGCTGAGTCTTGAAGAGCTCCAGTATTTACTGACTTAGGCAGAAGAAGAAAAGCTTGAAGATTTGTCAAAAAGAAAGTTAGGGCGGCATGGTGTTGGGGTGAATCTAGAAACCATCAAAGAATCCTCCCCCAAATAAAACTTAGAAGGAGGTTCTTGAGAATTTTGAATATTTGATTATAAGTGAGACAAGATGAGGACTAGGATAAATCTACATATTAAATGAGAATCATTAATGATCATGGGAAGAACAATACTGGAGAGATAAATAAGCAGAAAGGCAGACTGAAAATAATTTAACAATGCATAGAAAATAATAAATTGAATTATAGGGTGTAGATGTGTGTTTTGATAAATTTGTTTGTGAAAAGGAAAAGAGTGCCTTACCAAATGGAATCTAAAGTTTCAAGAAATTTGCTTTATATTGTGTTTGTTTTGATAGAACAGATTAAGAACATTTAATAGCAGTGAGAAGGAAATACATGGGAGACAAAGCTGACTTAGGAGAGCAGCAGGGCACATTTATGAGGAACTAGGATGACGGCCTAAGAGCAATTCCTTGTTCATAGCAGGAAAGAGAACACTCAAAGGATGCAGATGAAGTAGTTTTGCACACTCAGTCTCACACTTGGGACACATTCTTATTTGAAAGCTTCTATTTTCTTTACAAAGAAAATCTACTGAGTGAACAGTGAGGAGGGGAAGGGTCAGCCTTTTGAGGAGAGGGGAATATTTGCAACAGGCATTGTGGAGAGTTTAGAGAGACTGAATCAAACAAAGGGTTGTCTAGGTATAGTGAATGTCTCAATTCGGGTTTTGTTTTTTTTTCAGATGTCCTGATCTTGTGTAATTTATAAAAAGCTTCACTGTTCAGGGCAAAGTTGAGTCCACCAAGGGCAGAAGGAACTTAGAAATACACAAAAATATTAGTAACACCAGAGACCAGATCCTCTATAAAGTCAACAATCTTAAGATCTTATTCTCTCCCCTGGTCTCCCAATACTTATTTCAAATATTTCCCTCCCTTCCAAGCTCTGATCCTCCTCTTCCTTCCTTTTTTCTTTCAGAAGATGAAGCCCCTCCTACTTTGTGAGACTATAGAAACAGTCTAGAAACAGGTAGAAATTTATCATTCAAAATAGTGATTACCATTCAATTTGAGCTTCATAAAGAGACTGAAGAAAAAAGGGCTAATGGATCCAAGTTTCCTTTCTCCACTTAATTTTGGTATAAATATTCATATCCTCATGAAGTTTCTCTAAATTTTTTTAGCATAAATATTCTATTGCATCAAATAACTAGAAAATTCCACTCCTAATACATCTACTTGTTTTATTTGATCTTTCCGTTTCTCTGATTTCTTTTAATGAGCTTTCATGGTGAATAAAGAAATGCGATATTTCTGCTGCTTGGACCACTTCTGATGTCCTAGAGTCATGATAGTGACCACTTAGCTTGGAAGTTTAAAGAATTATGTTAATGAGGCCAGTCCTCCTTAGTGTTATTCCCTTCCCTGACTTTAGACTGAACTTTCTCCTCTGGCTCAACTAAAATAATCATTAGTTTCATACCGCAGATGGGGGAGAATGGAGCAAATGTGACTACAAATCTCCTGGTAGTATGGAAAGAAATGCTTTCTGGATGGACTCATATGTAAAGGAATCAAAATATCTTCATGAGAGGATTTAATATTTTTGGAGTAGCATCACATTTGTTATGTGTCATTGTTTTTATAGAAAACAACATCATTATCTTCCTTTTTCAGAGGTGAAATCTGAGGTTCAATGTAGTCAAAGGGCTTACCCATCAAAGTAGTGGTGTTAACCATGGCTTTTATTTTCTGTATTTCTGATGCTTTGACCTTTGGGGCCTGTGGACTCTGGAGGGCCCCTCCCTGGGATAGTCAATTCCTAGAGTAAAGATTCACCTGCAAGTGTTCTTTTCAAATCAAACCAACCAGAGTCCAAACTCCAGTGACCAGCTCTATCCAGCTGTCAGGCTCCTGGCCAGAATCCAGTTATGCTAATCACCCTAGGGCCAGGTACTAGAGGACTAGGGTCAGCGCCTCTGCTCCAGCATCTGCTGAAATAATTCAAAGTAGCAAATGCTAAGCCTACTTACCCTGTGTCATACCTTCCTTCATTAAAAAAAAAAAAACCACACACAATGAAGTCTGTCTCCTATAGCTTTTCCCTCTCTGAACCTTGTGCTTCCCAGTGTGGCTCACTGTGGCATGTCATTTCTTTTCTGGGAAATGATGAGTAATAAGATTTTCCAATGGTACTTGTCTCCTTTATGATATCTCCAAGTTTCTACTAACGCACCATATTTTAAAATGTTAACATGATTTGAAAGTGACAAAGCCAGGTTTAGAATCTGAATTTTTTTCCATTTTATCATTCTATCATATTGTGAATGGTGGGACAAGAAAGTCATATTTACTATTAATTTAATCCATTCATACATTACACAAGTCTATTTGGAAGGCCCATAACAACTAAACTAGGGTGTTGCAAGTTGAAAGTATTGGGAAACTTATACTTCTATTTAGTTAGTAAGAACTTTGTTAAAGAGTCACACTTACCAGCAAGGGCAACTGACAATTTCCTCTAGTTCGGTAACTAGGAAGACAAGGAAATGAAATTTGGTTGTTAGTTAGGAGACTCTTGTCAGGAATTCCACAAGAGCAAGTCTTAGGCCAGGGACCAAAGTTTGGATATCAGGGCAGTGAATTGTCCCTGGTGCCACCTAGCGGAGCAAAGGAATGCCATCATCTGGATTGACAGGGAAAGCTGATGGATGAGTCTGACATGCGGAATGTGTCCCACGTGTAGTAGGTGACCAGGATGGACCCTCTGCACAAAAGAACAGTGCAAGTTGAAGAAGACCACTAATAACTTCAAAGGACAATGTCACCTTGCCCAATCAGGAACTAAAACCTGGCCTGGTGACCCACTCTCCATCCTCGGTTCCTCACCATGTGGTTTTTTCATTAAAAACCCAGGTAGTCGACAAGGCAAACAGGTCTGGACCTCCCTTGGTCAGCATCATTCTTTTACCCTCTAATTAAATCTCTGCTTGCTCATTCACCTAACTCTGTCATGGGTTCTTTGAGTCACCTGAATCTCACAGCTCTGACACAGAGTGTAAATCATGACCACAAGGAATTTACAATCCAGGGAGACAGAATATAGCAACACAAAGTAACATATGTGGAGCAATAATTTAACATTGGAAGTAATAAATGCTCTCAGCTTCCAGTGGAAGAGAAAATCATTGAAGTTAAAGCTTCATAGAGAAAATATTTGTAATCTGAAGACTATTTGGATTTTTGGAACAAAGAAGAGTCAGGGGACCATTGAACATTCATGTTACCTGATCAGTGTTTACATCAGTGCTGTAGAGAGGGAGCAGTAACGTAGAACTCCAGAGACAAATAAGCCGAGCTCAGATACCAACTATTCCTAGCTGTGTAACCTTGGGTAGATCATTTGACCTCTCTGACTCTAGCAAGTTTGGGCAAAACTATCTTATCTCTTTCATCTTCTTTATTTATAATCTTTTAATCTACTATATTTAGTTGCTGGTTATAGGGTTAAAATGTTCTTTAATTGTAAGGAGAGGAATTAGAAATTTGATTCTAATGAGAATTCCAGGAGACACTTATAACCTGGCAGTTTTGTAATACTGAAAATATATGATCCTCAAATATAATTTCTGTTTTCAGAAAGAAATCTTATACAGTAATGAGGATAGCATCTTTGAATTCAGACATGGTTGGAATCCCTCTTCTACCGTTTGCTAGCTGATTAGCTTCTGAACCGATTAAATTGAGTTAGTTTCAGAGAACATGACCTACACTTTCTTGCTATCCTCACTTCTCCCTAGCCACTTCTGTTTATTCTTTTTCATTTCCCTCCGTTATCTGTACCTAAAAATGTTATAACTTCTCATGTATCGGTTATGGGCTATTTGGCTTCTCTCTCTCTGTGGTCCCAGGTTAACTCATCTTTTCATACATTGTGAAATGCTAGCTGTGTGATTTTATTTTTCAGATTTTATCCTCAAATTAGTCTTCTGATATCTATATACAGATTCATAGGCAACTGCCTGTTAATATTCCACTCAAAGAGCTCAGAGACATGTTCTATAATTTGTAGTAGAAAAATTTGGTTTAAATATTATTTTATAAGAATCAGGGGAAATATTACATTCTGCCATTTATATAATTTATATAACTGTTACTTTACAAGTCCATATTTTTAAAAGGTTAGAGACAACACAGAGGACTAAGAACTTGGATAATTTTCATTATATTCTAAATAATGTATTAATGTTAATTTAGTAACACATTACTAAGTCACTAATGGTTAAGGCTTTGAAACAAACCAAAGTAGATATCAAATTTTGAGATATAAGTAATAATAAAAATAATGTATTCTTAAAGCAGTTGAGAGGAAAAATAAAATAAAACTACAGTTTCAACCAAACAAGAAAAAAAATAGATTTTCAGTTTCCAAAGACATAAAGTAGAAACATAGAGTAAGACATAGAAAAAGTATTGGAATAAATTCTTCTGTCATTTTTCTTTCAAATATAAAGTATGTGGTACTAATAAGGGAGAAGATCAAAGGAGAATAATTTTGCTCCATTGACTATCAAATGAATCTTGATTTACCAAAGAGTGGATATTTTTATTGCTATTATCCATTGTGTTATGAAAGTAGCAAGCAATTCAGTTATTACAGCTTAAGATGACTGGTGTGTGCATCATCCCATGAATAATTTCAGATTCAGAAAGTGGTTGAAGCAAAGACAGATCCAAGGATCCTTCTCCCCTCTATTTCCACCCAGTTTTGATCTATCACATATTCCGAAGCACTTATCTCCTGGGATCTAATGATTTAGGGCAAGTGGGACCTTGAACTGTTGAGAGAAGTCCCTGCCAGAGAAACTAGTTAATTATTTTCTTTTCTGAAACCAGGATGAATCTCTGTATCCTTCTTTCAGGAACCCAAGGTTAGGGTCAAATGTGGTTGAATTCACATATAGCTGAAAATCTCAGGGGGGAGTATTAGCATTGAATACATACATGATATTAAGAGCATCAAGGGTGTGTATTCACCACTGAAAGTCAAACACAAAGAATAAATATTGACATTGAGAGAGAAAAAAAAAAAAGGGCTTTCTATTCAAGAATCTATCATCTGAAGAGATTGGCCAACTAGTGTCTAAAGCAATCATCTCTATGTTTCCACCTCATGTCTTTGGAACCCGAAGATTTATTTAAGAGAGGAAGGGAGAGAAAGAGGAGTTCGTTTTAAGGAAGGAAGGTAGGAAGGGAGAGAAGGAGGATAAAACACTTTGCTTCTTTTCCCTTGTTCTCCCTGACCTCAGGTGGCAAACTCAGGTCCTAGGGCTTTACATAGTCTAAATAAACCCCGTTCACTGATTTAGTGCCTGGCTACCAGGAATGGCTCTGGGTTAGGGCTTTTTAAAGAGATAAGGAAATGGAGCTGGCATGAGGGACTATGAGAAGTGAATGAGGGAAGGAATGGGGCGTATGTGCAGGGATTTGGCTCTGTTGCTTGCCATCACTGATGACTATCCTGGTTTTGATCATGGTGAATCTTAAAGTCAATTAACTTGCTATCATTTGTTAGTAAGGAAAAATGAAAGTTCTATCTAATAGTATTTAGTAATTCATTAAGTGAATTTCATATGAAAAAAACTATTCAGTAAATTGGATGGAAAAATCACTTATCAAATGGTGAAACTTATAATAGCTAGTCATCCCCAATGAGTCTATATGATTTCTTAATACAATATTCACATTATAAATGGCGACATAGAAACAGCAACACTTTATATATAAGATGAAATTATTGCTATTAATTTGATTATATTGATTGTGTATCTTATTATTGAGGTACAGTTGACATATAGACATATTATTATAAGGTATGCATGTTAATGATTCAATGTTTATATATATTGCAAATTGATCACTAGAAAAGTCTAGTTAACATCTCTCACCTTCCATAGTTCTTTTTTTTTTTCCTTGTGGTAACTTTTACAATCTACTTTCTAGCAACTTTCCAAATATACAAGGTGGTATTATTAGAGTTGCTATGAAAATGCCATATTCCAATCCTGTTTGATTTTAATTTATAAAGTTGTTTGGATTTACAGTTGCATAAGACTTAAAAAACATAGACTTAATTTTATGTTTGTACATATTTACCTAATTTATGCCAACACTCTAAGTCCATTATAATTTTCCTCTTTTAACTGGTACCTAACATACTCAGATTTGAAGAATAATACTTTATATATACATTTATATATAAAATATTTAATGTACTAACTCATTTTCACTTCAAAATATATTGTTTTCCATTTTATACTCATAGAATAGTATAATAAAGGTATTTTCTAAATTGCATTTACAGACATTTCATCTGTAAGCCTTAGGGATCTACTTTTTTGCAAGTAAAGCAAGAATTTTAAGTAATAATTTATTTAATTTTATCTTCACCTCTGGATTCAGAATTTTGCTGCCAAATCAATGTATCACATAACTATAAGCATTTATTCCACATCCAGATACACTATCATATATTTCAACAACCTATAGCACAAGGAGCCATTCAGAAAGATGAAAAGCATTTTCTTGAGTCCAATTGCTGTGTAATACACAAACCTAATTTACAACTGATTTGTGATTGTGTATGATATATAATGGGGAGGTTAGTACTTTAAGGATGAAATTGATTGTCATCTATTCTAATAAAAACATCAGAGTCCATTGGAAACATTTAGGTTTAAATAAGAATTCAAAGAAAGGCAAATAGTGCTTAAAATATCTTTAATATAAAATGTTATTCTCTTCCCTTCAATCTTCTTTAGTCAAAGATTGTAAAATCAGATTTTCAAAATTCTTCGTTAGGACTTCAATTAAAAAATAATGTTATTATGTGATTGTTTTCTATTCTCATTTGTATTCCTCTTCTGGATCTTTCTCCCCTAAACAGTCCTGCTTTAAATGACAGAAACAATTGAGGGAGGCTCCCCTTGAATCTTAATCAAAATATTAATAGCGCTTAGACTGGCCTAATCCTAAAGGCAATGATTCTACTAATGTATCCTTTTCAAACCATTTTCCTTTATTGAGACCAGCTGGGAGGAGAGGGTAAGAGCAGAATTTCGACCAATTCAGGTTGCATAATTGCAGAATTCTATCCTAATATCTTGGTCATCAAACACTGACCTATTGATTGACAGGAAGCAATATGTTCACTCTTTAAGAAATACTTTTGAGTGGTGGCCATAATAGACTTGAAAATGAATTTCTTAAAACAACAGCAAAGAAATCTCAAGGAGCCTATCTGAGCTGTCACTCTAGTTCTCAAAAACTCGATTCTCTGTTGACAACATTAACTTAGGCCATCTGTAATTTGTTCCTATCTCTTCCCAGTTTCATCTGGCGGGTTATTATGTCTTGGGTCTGATGCTTCAAGAGTCTTCAGTGTGCATAAAAAAAATTGATACATCTTGATTCAGCTGATGGAGCATAAGATTGCTCTTACAGATATATTGCAAGTTTTCAGAAAAATTTATGGAACTTCCACAGAGCGTAAGACACTGTAAATTTTACACAATGAATGAAACATGTTTTCTCAGCTCTTTTCATTTGGGAGAAAATTATGTATAGCCCACTCCAGGTGATGCTCACACTACAACCATCTATTTGATATCTGGTTTCATTTAGCTAGTGGAGAAAGGACAGAGTAGAGTAAAAATTCTATACCTTTGTTCATATTCAGGTAGAAAGGCTGAGACACTTAAAAAAAAGCAATTCACCTTTTCCCCCCCACCGTTATATGAGGTTTTGACTTATGGCTTCCAGTAAGAACCCTTCAAAACCCAAAAATTCAAAGGGAGATACCCTTGGGCACTTTTTGATTGCCATCTACTTAATGTGAATAAGAGGACACTTCTAGGAAATCTATTTCCTTTCATTGCTATAGGACTTACACGGTATTATGAGTTACAGAGAAATATTATGAGGAAATATAAACAACAATGGCAAAGAAGAGTTGCTGAACTTAGTAAAGAAAAGAGACTCTTCTTCAGAATCTGAAAGTAGATAATAGGCCATACTGGTCTGGGTTCAATTTCATTTATATGTAGATTTCAAGTGAAATTATTTAAAAAATAATTAAAATATGAAGCTGTTCTTTCATATTTTGAATGAGCCTGGTTCTGAATTATTTTCCTGCAGAAATTTCTTATTTAATCTTCTGTCATTTGTCTCACTTTCCTGTTCATAATACCGATTGAGTTAGTATTGCTGGCACTGTTGAATCTGGACTGAATGAATTACTTGCTTTTACAATTTTTGGAACTAATTGCTTCCACTAGATTGACAACACTTTGAAGAGCATTGTGCTGTCTTTGGATTCTTAACTTCTCTTCACCTGCTAAAGAACTCTGAAAATGCGAGGGCACGATCACCTGGATAGTCTTTACACATAACCTTTGTGCTGTTTTGCACAGTTAGTAATGCCTAAAAGCACCTCGGTCCTCACTGTCTTTTACTTAAATTTCTATCAGTGATGGCAGGCTACTTTCTCTCGGTCACAGGTAAAGTATGTAGCTGATTAACACTTTCCTGAACCAAGGCCTTGTCATTATTAGAGGCAAACATTCGGCTTTTGTGAAATATCAGGGGCACTTTAGGATTATGACACATAATCCAGAGAAGCAGCACAGTCTACTTCACTAACACAAATCAGGCAACAAACAAAGCATTAACTGGTAAGAATGGAAACAATGGGTATACATGCTAGATCCTGAAGATGAAAAGAAAATCAACCCCCAAAGTGCTTTCTGTGAGGTTTGTTCTAGACTTTGATACCATTTTGTTTGGCATATTTAGACAAGAGGCTCTGGTTTAGAAGTCTAGCAAGGAAATTATGTATTTTGTTCTTCTTTGGGGAATGTTTTAGGGGTTAATTTTGAGTAAAATAATTTGAAATACTCAGAAGAAAAGCAAAGCTCTTATGGAACACTATTTATTAAGTGACGTGAAGTTCTAGACATGAACTAAGTTCCAGCTGGTTGAATGTGTTTACTCTGTTCTCTTCCTATCTTTGCTTATTGGATTTACTTATCATAATGGCTACTTTCATGTGTCCACTTGATAGGGATTTGGGGTACCCAGATAGTTGACTCATTGTTATTTCTGGTTGTGACTTTGAAGGTGTTTCCAGGTGAGATTAGCTTTTGAATCAATAGACTGAGTAAAACATACTGCACTCCTGAACGTGGGTGGACAGCATTTAATCCCTTGAGGGCCGCAATAAGACAGAAGAGTGGAGGAAGAATTGGGCTTTCTGCTGACCAGTAGAGCTGGGATATTGATCTCCTTTTCTTGGAGCCACTGATTTTCAGGCCTCTATACTCAGGCTGTAACATGGCGGTGCATTGGGACCCAGAGCTAAGCCTCCAGCAAAATTGGGGAACCTATGACGTTAAATTAACGTAGGAGAAGCACAGACAGTGGGTTAAGCCTGTTTTCTTCATTAAGGCAAAAGGGCTTTTTATTTGCCTAATAAGCAAGCAACTCTCTACTGGTGCCACTCTGTCTGCAATTACAAATTGCTATGAAAACCTAACCTCCCAGATCTCCCTCTGCGTGTGTTCTCTGTCTGTGTAACCTCTGTGGTTCATTCCGTCCGGAAAGCAAATCTGAGACAGAGCAATTCTCCCACTTCCTCGAATGGTAGTTCTTGAAAGTAAACCTAATTTCCCTTCATCACTATCCCTCCTCTTGAGTACTGGCCTTTTCAGGTGGTAGGAAGAGTTAGTTACAAGACTAGAATCTACACCTGAGTATGAAGGCTCTCAGGCCTTTGCACGGCACTATTAGCTTTCCTAGGTCTTTAGCTTGTGGACAACCTTGCAGTTTCTCAGACTGATAATCACATGCAGCAATTTAGTATGTACTTTGAATAATACATATTTAATATATAAAATAATTTATATTCAATATATTAATATATTCAATATTGTTCTGTAGATGCTCAATATCAATTACGTATAGATCAATATGTATATATATATATATATACTAGAATGTATTGACTCAATCTTGTCTCTCTATATCTATTTAGCTTTACATATATAGAGATATATATGCATATGTTTATATCTTATTGGTTCTCCTGAACCCTAACACTTGTCTTGTTGATGCAGCATGATGAGTGTGTCTCAGGTGTGGGTCCCTGTATCTCCAGGGAGATATTTTACCCCAGAGCATGGACAGCACATGCATCAGAAGAGAGAAGTGAAGCAGAGTAGTGAAATGAAGTGGGTTTATTCAGGAGGAAAAAGGAGAAAAAAAGTGCATCCTGAAAAGGAATCAACCCTGAGGGCTTAGGGCCTGAGTTTTACAAGATTCTGACAGGTGGCTCTCTGCCCTTATTTCCACCCGGGGGTGTTCTGAGGTGGGATAAGGTTTCTCACTGGCCTTTCAGTGACTTCTTTTAAATTGATCAGAGAGCTTTATGATTTATTGCTTTTGTTCTCCTCAACAGTCCATACTCTGAGCCGCATGTACACTTGGAATCGATAGTTAACTGTATTTTAAAGTTCATTGTGCAGCTTTCCGAACCCTAGTTAATTGTGCTTTAAACTGGATTGGTATCATGTTATTGTTCCCTGGTTTGGTAATCTGTAACTATGAATATCAGTATTCCATTCTGAGCTTTCTGGTTAATATCGAGCTGCATTTAAAATGAATTGGTGCCATTTTATAGCTCCCTGGCTTTGTTTTCCCCTCCCCTGCACCTCAGCTCAAATTCCTGCCAAACACCATGTGCCAAATACAGGATGTTCATCTTTCTTTGACATTTAGAAACCAAGAACTTCATTTGGTTCTCAGTTTCTGTGATATAGGTATCAAATATGCTTAATCCAGAAAGAATATATTGTTGGATAAAATTATTTCCAAGAGCATAATAAATGAATGAAAAACTGGAATTGAAAGTGGACCCAGACCTGCTGCCTGCCACATGGAAGGCCAATTCTTGATGGGTTGTTGGTGAAAGGAAATTGTTTTATTTTTAAATGGCACCAACCGAGAAAGAGGGAGAAATCTCTCTTTCACATCGACTTCCCTCAGTGAATAGGCCTCAGATATAGACAGAGCGATGTAAAGGGTAAGGTCAGGTCTTCACAGCGTTTTGTAACCCTGAGAGTTTTCTCCCCAAGGGGTCCTTTCTCCTATCATGCAAGTGTGTTTTTGGGGTCTCCATGAAGAAAGCTGGTTCAGTCCATTGTTTGTGTCTGTTCCAGATTTAGTTAATTTGCAACTAAATTATATGTTAATTAAATGTTGTAGAGTCCCCATTTCTTCTGAAGGGCTAGATTTGAGTTTCAATTTAATTGCCCTGTTGCAGAATGATTACTTGACAGAGAACTGTGATTACTGCTGACTCTACTCCTACCTGCAGGGAAATGTATTGATGCCTGCTCCTCCTTCTGGATTTTAGATTTCTTGTCTGCAGGTAAATAGTTTGGGCTATGTTAGTGGTTCTCTATTTGAGTCAGTTTTGCCCTCAAGGGACTGGTGACCATGAAGACATTTTGTTTGTCATAAGCGAGGACGTGGTGTGGCTATTCATACCAACATGTAATGGGTAGAGGTCAGGGATGCTGTGAAAATCCTACGGAACACAAGATACATTCCCACAGCACGGAATTAACCAGTTTCAAATGCCAACAGGGCTGAGGTGGTAAGCCCCATCAACAGATTCTCTCTTGCAGCCTTAGTCTTCACGATCTCTTTGGATAAAGGATCCCAGCTGGTGAGGTACAAGGGGACCCAGGGTTCAGGCCAGCATGGAGGTTCAGGCAATCCTTGTCTGGAACAGGACATCCTGTGACTGGGCTATACGCAGTCAGGACCGAAACCAGACTCGGGGAACCACAGATTCTCAGTGCCAGTGGTGTTCCATCCTGAATCTGGCCGAGACCCTGTCCAAATGTCTCAGAGTCATCCACTTGTGACAATTCCACTTACTGGCTTCCTCTGCCCTCCCTTCTGTGAGCTTCTCGCCCGCTCTGTCCTCTGAGGTGTACAGAGCTGCAGAAGTGCCAGGTAACAGTAAGTGTGATGGGGGAGGCTCGCTCTTCTCCCACCCTGGCCCTCTCTATGATAGATCGTCATAAAGCTGCCGCTAGATTTCAGAAGCAACACTTCACCGCGGCCGTTCCTCTCTCTCTGCTCTCAGAAAACGGCACCTTTACCCCACACAATCTCTGGGAAAATATGTCTTTTTGTTTTTGAGTTAATTCTAGACTTAGCAAAAAGATAAAAGTCAGAGTTGAGTTTTTGCTTACCTAAATAACCCAGAAAATAAAATGCTAACTTTCCTTATTTTTATACTCTCGCTCCTAAGCTCTGAACTTTATTTATTTATTTATTTATTGGTGAAAGAAAATGCTTCCAGGTATACTTTTTTTTATGAATTAGTTAACTTCTTTAAGAGTTTTTTTTTTTTTTTAATGTAAATATGCTTAAGAAATGTGTTACACTCATAAATCCCTCAAGGATTTTTTTTATAAAACCTGCTAGTCTCAATTTAACACTTTCACTGTCGAGGAAAAAGTGCTAGACTAGGACTCCAGAGGCAAGTTAGACTTCTAGTCCTGTTTTTTGCTACTTCATTTCTTCTGAGTTGGGTGTCTCTGTTCTTCATGCAAAAAGTGAGGATATTGTATGCAAGGTCATTCCCAACGTTTCTGTTCATAATTCATGTCCTTCTTCACATGGATTTAAGGAGATCTGTGAAACTTAGTGTGTGTGTGTGTGTGTCCAGGCCTCTGAAGCTTGGATTAAAAGTGTCATACGCTCATGAAATTCTAAACTTGATGTATTCATCTTGGCTAACACCTTTTTAAGGTTTTAAGATTTTATAAGTTTGAATTTTCATTTATCAGATCTACTTAAAATAAATTATGCTTGCAAATTTATGACACTCTTACACAGATGTTTGATTACTGAGTCAGTAAATTCTCAGCAAGAAAGAGATGGCATACTTTAGGTCATTTGAGGAATGTTTGACAAGGTACTATTTAAAAGTATGTACAAGCAAAAGGGATAATGCAATATCCTGGGGTTAGTAATGGAGGAGCAGGATTCATTACTACTACTCAAAGACCCAAAGGGGTTAGGAAAGGGATCCATTGCTACATCCCAAGGGAAGAGTAATGACCTTGAAATGAGGATTGACTATGGATCCAGTTGTTCTTATCTGACCCTCTTAGAGAGAGGGGAAACTAAATGCTCCACCCCATAAATCCTCCCTCCTTTGAATTTCTTTCTGATGCACTCTCTGCAAAGCCAACCTCAAATGTAAGGCAGAGGTGAGGGAATCCGCTGACTTAAATCAGACTCCCTAGACAGAAGAGAGCAGATCTGGACAGACAAATAGAAGCTATTCAGCCAAACAATGTAGGGTACTTAGATGGAAGCAATGAGCCTGGAGTCAGAATCAGTCTTGCTCTTCCTGTATGACCTGGACCTTCCATATGACTCTGCTTCTTCATCCATCATGTAGGAATGGTGCTATGCGTATACCTTGGAGAGATGTTTTCATAAATGACCAATAAATATTACAACAAAACACTGTGTAAATATAAAATGCCGTATGAATGCCCAACTTCTTGGTTAAAGGTTTTAAATTCTGTAGAAGGATTGCCAAAAGAGGGCAGTGGTCTGGAGAACCCTGAGGTTTCAGCTGAGCCTGAGCTGGCTGGTGGCTTTATGGGTATTTCTCTAGGTGAGATCTGTCCTCGATACAAGGGAGGCAGTGCCTAATATGACTATGGGATGCTAGAACAGCTGATTCAATGATGTCATCATTAAAAGACTGATCCAGTCAGTTTCCTGTGTCTTCCCATTTAAAAATGTCAATTTTTTAAACAATTGATTGTGGATGGTACTAGCAATGGACAAGCCAAAAAAGATTTCTGGGCCACCTGCCCTTGAGATTTGATTTTATTTGCGTAGGACAGATCCTGGTAGCTCTACAACAAGCCCCCAAAGGTGATTTTTATGACCAGGATGGTTTAGGGTCATATGATGCAGCCAAATGGTGGAGAACTCACTGTGTCCTTTCATTCCTCCGTTGCAACTGGGAATGATCTAGAGAGAAGAAGGATTCATATGAGAGTCAGTGTATTTCTTATTGAGGTAATTTGACCTCTAATCTGGATTCTTGGTAGAGTCAGTAGATACAGGCTGTATGCCCTATCTATCGTTTGAAGGTGCCAACAGACTCTGCCTGAAAATCCCTCTCTTACTTCTGGTATAGACCCAGAAATTCTCACATGACTTGTCCTTTTCCATTAGACTATTAAAACCTCTTTTTCAAATATAATTATTAGCTATGAGCAAACATGGGAGATTGGAAAGGTCACTGAGCTGGGACTCAGAAAAACTGGCCCTGAGATTTGTTTTATTCCTCACCTCTTATTACCTGCTTCTAAGACTCCTAGAGACTCAGGTTCCTGTTTTGTAAAAGGGGACATGAGTTTAATGACTTTCTGGGCTATTTGCCTAGCACTGGGACTCTTTTATAAAATTAAAGCATGCAAAAGATCATGTTGCATCAAGTAAATAAAAGTTGAGTTGAGATTTGATTAAAAGGGGGGCAGAGAACATCAAAGCTTGTTCTACTTTTTCTATTACCCTGCACTGTTTTCTTGTGAGTCTTCCTCAAAAGTCTAGAATCCTATCATACACATTTAGAAAATAACAGAGGAAAGGAGGTCTAAATTCTGTTCATACTTAACAGCTATTTTGATTCCTTTTGAACACATATTTAACTATTAACAACAATATGTTTTGACCCATCAGTTCAAGGTAAGTTTTTAGAAGATTTAATCATCTAAAACGTATCCAGAGTAACTAGAACATTTAATAGGGATATTATTATGAAGCACAGAGGTTAGGGAAAGAGTAACAGGCTTTGACAAGAAATGGGTGATCGGGAAGCTTGATGGAGGAGGCAGATACATCCTGAAAAGGGTAGGACGTGGAGGCTTTGGGTTCTTTATCAGGAGGAAAGAATTATAAGGGTAAATGGAAATAAATATGATAATAACAGTACCATTAATTGTATAATTTTATGGATTCCTAGAATGCTCCTATCTTTCTCCTTTTTATCTTCATAAAAATTCCTCACACAGGCAAGGCAGATTGAACTCTCTAGCCTTGCTATCGGGGTTTCTCGGTCTCAGTACTGTTGACATTTTGAGCTAGATTATTCTTTGCTGTGGGGCTGTCCTGTGCATTGTGCAGTGTCTAACAGCATCCCTGGTCTCTATCCATCAGAGGCCAGTAGCAAATTGTAACAATAAAAATGTCTTTAGTCTCTGCTAAATGTGCCTTGTGAAGGCAAATCCACCTCCAGATGAGAACCACTGGTCTACAGAAGATCATTGAGATGCAGAGAAGCTAGGAGACTTGACTGAAATGATAGCTGTTGAGTTACACCATTTGTCCCCAATACTGGGCTCTCTCCTGAACAATGTGGTTTAAATAACACCATTTCTTCCCTTCATATTTTGCTTCATCTTCTGTCTGATCCTGGCAACAGCTTTATTTCCAAATCTTCTATTCCTCTTCCAGAAAGTACACTGTTTTTATTTTCTGTTTTGTTTTTTTTTTTAAATGAGAGAGCCCTGACTGTCTGCTGGGGCAAATTTAGGTCAAGGAAAGAGGCACATGTGTGCACACCTAGCCCTCTTTCCTTGAAGGGTATTTACTATAGAATTGAACTAGGGCTTCTAGGGATGCTGGTCTTGACAGTTGATATGTTTATAAAAGGCGTTCTTTATTTTACTATATATTGGTTTTCTGTAAGTCTTTCTGATCCTGTATGTTTCTGTCTAATATTTTTTGTTGAGTCTTTAACAACCATTTAGAGAAATTAGCCATTAGTTTCCAAAAGCTCATCATGATAATGAATTTCTATACCCAGAAACTGATATCATGGTCTATAATTTTGAATCTTGATTGGACTGGTATTGGAAAAGGAATTTATTGCTTTGAAGACTTACAGGATCAATACACTTGGAATAATGTGTTGGGTAACCATGCCAACACAACTTACATACAAGACTGGAGGGCAAAGTGGTTTTAAAATAATTGACAGAAAGATAATTAAGTCTAGCTGTGACAAGACATAAGATAAATTATGATTCACTTGAAGCCCTCTGGTAATTCTTTAGCTGAATAAAAAATAAACAATGCTGGCATAGCAAACATTAAATCTAATAAATGATTCTCTAAACAAGATTTCTCAGAGTATTTTCCTAAGAAGAAATTCCCTCCTTATTTTGTGTTTCTTCTTTTACCTTTGGGCTCATCTCATTCAATCTGTTCTCAAGGACTACAAAATACTCATTTGTTTCATGTTTAAATGTATAAAATGAATAAATACTCAGGAAAGTAAGATTGTCAGGGTCAAAATAATAAATTATGTTGCTTGTTGAGATTTTCTTTGGTGGACTTCTCTCCTATTCAGCACTTTTCTCCTCTCTGGCTCATGTTGTATTTAATAGAGTCTTTGACTCCCAGAAAAAAGTCTCCAGAATGCTTTCCTAGCTTGTATCTTGTGCCAGCCTTTCAAATTGAGGGACTCCCATCTCTGGGAATATATAAAACACTCCTAGAATATCCTGGATAATATTAAGTGGATCCATTTCCAGAGCTTTCATTTCCATATGTACACTTTCCTAAAATCAATCTGCATAAGGTATCTGCAATTGAAATGTCAAATAATTCCTTTCCACGTTCCTTTTCTCCTTCCATGTTGTCCATCTAGAATCTTACAAAGGCCCATTGCCCCAATATTTTTTTTTAGGTCACTAAATAAAGGGGCAATTTGAAATATTGGAGTAAGGGGAATCTCCTTCAATCAGGGTATCATAACCTCCACTTCCATTCATATCATTAACACATTACCAATTCTATTTGGGGGTTAGAAAGTATTTATAAGATATAATTCATATATTTATCTTGTATCGTTGTATACTAACAATAATGATAAGAAACACAATGCAGGTGAATTTTTAAAATCACATCAGAACCTTAGAGTCAGAAGAAAACAGGTTGTTGCAAAGAATATGATGATTGTTGCTCAATAAAACTTTCAAATACAAATAAATATGACATTAGAATAGAATTTTGCAGAAGAATTAAGATGAAAATACAATTTTGAAGTGTACAAATAAAATTTAAAATTATTTATGTGTTTTAAAATGGTCGATGATGAGAATCATGATGATGATGACTTCTATTTACATCCCATTGAATATATTCAAAGGAGTGATCCAGTTACTTTGATGCATCAATCCTTACACTATCCTGGACATTACAGCCTCATAATGATGTTTCTAAGCAAAATTTGTCAAGCCTGTTACTCTATGCATAGACTGCTGCTTCTTTCGAAGTCTACCTATCTTGTGACCTAGTGACACATGGGATAAATACAACTACTTTTCTTAGTGTCAACAAACTAGTATTTATAAGTATAATGTAACATGCATTTGCTTTGTAGTGGTGCTTTAACATGAACCTCTGAAATCTTAGGATGGTATTTTACTGTGGGTAGTATAAGCAATTTTTAAGTCTCACTACACTGCCAATCCTTGAAATCATGCGTGAAGGAGCAAATAAATTTTCAGAAACGTTGTCTTCTTTAAGTTTTCTTTTTCATTTCAGCTGCTGAATTTCTAAGCTTTGTAGTATTACATCTGCTGTCATTGTAGGGTTTCAAAGATCTATAGATTAGGTTGAGTGGAGTAAAGAGAAAAGACTTCCTCAGTTATTGTGTTTTCTGGTTTTCAACTCTTCAAGGAACTCATCTGTTCATAGGACTGTGCGACAGAATAAAGACACTGCAATATTATACTTTAACATGTTTTGGGGATTTTGAATTTCAATTATCTTAAACGTGTCCTGGCACCCTGGAAGAAATGGATCTCATCCAAAATATAGCTGTTGGTTCTAAATCACTCAACTCTAAGGAGGGTTTATCTAATGACATACTCAAGTCCCTGATACAATAAAGATTTAAGTAAAAACTTTTTCTATTCTCTCAAATGTTTTTACTTCAGTGCAGAAAGGAATAGATTTTAGGTGCTGTCATAAACTTCTCTTTAATCCAGGGCTCTGAACAATTAAAACTGTTACTAGACTCTGTATAAATTATAGGTTTCTATGACTTCTCTCAGCATTGACTCAGGTATATGTGAAATACAGAGTGAAGAACTTATACAAATAATCCAATAGCTTCTGAGATACCTGAAGAAAGTCAGTTTATAAATCTTTGCATTTCTAGTGTTTCACTGAGTAGCACTATCATAGTAGGCAATAAATGCAATTGTGTTCAATTTCTAAAGCAACGTCTTCACTCAAGGGCCACTTTTTAATATACCAAATATCTGTCTATTAATACATGAGCCATTCAAATAATTGATGAAAACTATCAGAATTATTCATTTATTTGTTCTAGGATCCATTGGTTTTACTCCACAGACATCCTTAAATTGAAGATTATTACAAAGACAACATACCATTGCTTTTTAAAAAGTACTTGGTGACATACTTAGTTCAGCTGCTTAAATATATTCTACTTATCCAAAATGGCAAATAATTCATAGCAAAGAACAATAAAAATAATCGACACATTTCTAATCCTCACCATTCTCCTGGGCATCATTTAAAATGAGGCTGCAATTCCCAGAAAGATTGAAGTAAATACAGAGAGATCTCCTCTTAGTCTTAGTCCCTGCTTGAGACTCATAAATAAAAATACTGTCTACTATGACTAATTCTAAGCTTTGAAATAGATGACAGGGGAAAAAACATTGCGGCAAATTTGCACTATCTTGAGGATAAAATTCTTTTGGATCTGCATTTTTTATAAGACCTCTGTCAAAACATATTTTCCTGAGTTCTGTCATAAATTATACTCAGTAATGGTTTTAGCCCCAAATTCACTCTAAAAGCAATATGCTCACAGCTGGTGAATCTGTTACTTTTTTCTTCTAGCTTTCAAATGTTTCATTTTATTTAAGAATGACATCAACTCAGGAGGGCCACTGGGCACAGACTTGAAAACTTGGTCAATAAACATGAAATGGGTCTTGCTAACTGGTTGTCCTGATTCTGAGATCCTGAGATTCTGAGCTCTGGTACCATCTCCTTCCTGCCCCAAGCCCTGTGTCTGCAGGTATGGCTGTGTGTGCATGCACTTGCACGGACACACTGACTTTTACTTTCTCTCAAATGGCCACATGGGCGAGTTGTCAGTACAACTTAGTGTTAGTCGATGACTCTGTAAAATCCGAACTTGATTTATTTTCTCCTCTTTTAAGAAGGCACACTGCCTTCTGCACAGTGTGTCTGCCATAAAAAGTAACTGCAACCACAACAAAAAGATCTGGTGAGGAAGTACTGTTTAGATGTTAGGGAAACAAAGTGAGAGACCTGGAGTACAAGAATTTCTGTCCTCCAGAACAGGGAACCAGATGCTCAAAATCATTTTCTGGATCCACTAATTACCAGCGTCCTGTAAAGAACGGGGCTGTGAGTTCATTATCAAATGAGACTAAAAGCCAACTCCATTAGCTGGTAAGAAACTGTTCTCGGTGGTATCTATAGAAAATGTGCTACTGACCGCCAGCATCCTGGTGATCTTGCAGAAACTCTCAGACTCTCTTTGCAGAGAGCATACACATCTCTCAGCCTCAGGTACACAAAGTGCAAAGATTAGCTTGGTTTTAATACAATGCCATTATCCGGGCTAGCTGGGTAACAGATTTGCTATCGTTTTTCTGATTCTCTTCAAGCCAGGAAAACAACAGCAACAGATAAATATTTACTAAACGTCTCCAAGCACGTGATGTTTTACCGTTGCTTTTTGGATGACCACCAAGTTTGAAGTGTCCCTGATCTCAGCTGAGATTATTGTCCAGATGCAAGGAATAGATATACACACATGAAACAGTGGCAGGAATAAATACTCATATGAAAATCAAAAGATGAGAAAAGACGGTAGAGTATGTTATTAAATTCGAGACCACGTAAAACAAATTCCAAGAGAGCAGACACATCAGGGAAAGGGAATTCAAGCAGCGAACCAGGATCATGAAAATGTCATGGGTCTTGAGCAAAGTCTCAAAACAGACTTCATAGCTAAACAAAATAAAGACAAAATAGACTTTCTTGTTGGAAAAAAGGGAGACTAGGCTGGCATGTCTGAGGTTCAGTAATGAGACACTGTTGACCTTAGCACAGAGTACTTGTTAGAGTGCTTTTTATTGTTCTATTTAATTTTGTAACTTCCCCTTAACAGGACACAGCAGGGGCTGGAGGAGATGTGGCTGCATGGACCATGAAAACAAAGATGAAAGTAAATTCAGTGTTGATTCGTCAGCCTGATAAACTGAATGTATTCCAAGCACTATGGTAGCTACTACTTATTGTTTGCTATTAACTCATTCAATTCCTCAATAAATCTATGAGGGGAGATAGTATTATTTTATAGATTAGAAAACTGAGGCACAGAGTATTTAAGTAAATTATCTAGGGCCAAGTAGCCAATAATCAAACTGAAATTCTAGGTAGAGACCTTCCTGCCCCAATCTTTCTACCCTAGCACAGCTCCCAAAAGACACTGGAAAATATGGTGTATATATTATAAAATTGTCTCTGATTCCTTAGACTACATGAATCCACAGTCTTTGCTGTTGTTAAATATATTTATATTTGATCTTATTTAGTTCTTTAAAAATTTTCTATTTTGTTTGTTCTTTTTCTCTGGCTTGGCTTAAGCTTACGTTACCCTCATTTTAAACTTGAATTTTTATATTTAATACCTCTGTTGGATGATTATTGTATCCAAGTCCTTACGATCATTTTTTAAAAATTATACTAATACATATGTGATCTTGACAACTTGATTGCCTAATCTGTTGGGTACAAGTCTGTTACACCCTTCTCTTCTCAGTACATGTATGGGCTAAGTGAGTTGGACTTCTGTGTAGCAATGTGAATGTTATGAGAAGGCAGCCCAACCCAGTGGTTAAGGAGATCTCTGAAAACACACCATCTAAATTATGCCTCATTTCTCCCATTTAACCTTTGTTACCTTGCACACATTGCTTAGCTCTTCTGTACTTGTGTTTTTTTGAAAAATTTATACGATGGTGTAAGATAACCTGTCTGATAGAGATTAGGGAATATTTGTAAAGCATTCATATAGGCTGAGCACTAATGATAATGACTATACCATCACGACCACCAAAATCTAATAATTCATGTTAGCTGCTATTATTGTTGTTTTTATTAAAAAGTTGCTATCAAAATTATCTTATGGAGATAGTTGACTCCTCGTTAGATGCTATAAACATTTTTTATGTGAAAGTTGGATCCCAAAACATAACTGTGCATAAGACCATAGCCATAAACTGTTAAGCTACTCTACATCAAAAGAAAAGTTTTTTTTTTCCCTCCTAGCAGGGAGTTAAAAAGAAGATGTCTAAAGCTAGTGATTCCATGAGATGAAGTACTCTAAAAATTTCCCCACTGTGATTCAGGAAGAAGCCTAACAAAGCAATAAAAACACCCAGACCAATCTATAAAGTATTTGTATTCTATGTAATAGCTGTTCTGGTTTCTTCAACAGATGAATGAATGCTATTAAAAATAACAGCAACAAGGGGAATTTCTGAGCTAGATAAAAGCCTTGCCACCATTATATGATGGTGGAAGAATAACATTATATTTGCATATAATTTTGATAAAGCTGTAGCCCATTACTCTATTATAACTAAGAGATAGAAAACACTAGAAAAATCACTTCACATCTATGAATAAAAATAAATGTTCTAAACTAGAAGAGTGACTACTGAAACAATCTAGGCAAAAGAGAGACCATGGAGTATTTGGTGCAAATTTACTGGTAGAACACAGATACCAACAACTAGAGTTCATCCCTAAAAAGAAAAGACGTTGCCCTGAGTCAGAAAATGTGAAGAACAATTCTGAGATCTGGTATATCAGACCAAGAACATTAGCTTCTGGTTCAATAAGAAGATACTTGACATTTTTGAGCAGAGTGGTCCTGAAAAACATCATTTCTGGAGGAAAGAGGAACAACTTAGAAAAAGGAAAGTGCTTCTTGTAGAAATGGTGGTAAAAGGAAAGAAAGACACAATAAAAAGTGAATTCCACAATGAAAAAACATAGTATTTAAGAATCAGAAGTAGGCAGATGGAAATAAATCAACAAAAAGACGGCATTTTTAATTTAAAAAATTGTGCTTTATCATAGCAATGGAAGATGCTCTTAGCAAAGAAGCAAAGAAAAAAACACACTATAGAATGCCTACCATTTAAAGAATGAACTATGACTTAAAGATGGAGAAGTCAATGTAGTTTATATATAAGAAAATGCACAGTATGAAACTCAAAAATTTTAGTAGGGAAAAATCACTAGTAGCAACAACTGAAAAAGTCATGAAAAAGAAGAAATTGCAACTATAACTGCAGTAAACTTTAATTTGATAGATCTGAATATAAATGAAAAACAGGACAATATAAACTGGGATATGAGCTGACACACGAAATAAATAAGAATATATCGAAATGAACACTAATTATATTTTTTCTGTACTAATTAAGTGACCAAAGGAGAAAAGCTTTGATTCAATTGTAGTAAGTGCATAAAAAAATAGCAATTAAATAAGTGATAAAAGGGGATACCAATGAAAAGAAACTAAAAGTAACATAAAAGAAACTAACAGCGATGAAGCTAAAATGATCTATCTAGAAGAAGGTCAAGAAGATCTAATACATGTAAAATTGGAGTTGCTAAAGGATACATTAAAGCAATGACAAAAGAATATTTTAAGAAATACTCTTAATAGCATTAAATAAAATGGAATATATATAGATATAGATAATACCAATTGATAAGTTCTGAGTTACATTCTAGTAAAATCAAAGCATAAGAAACAGATGAATAAAGTATAAAGCTAAAACTAGGAAAAATATTCTTCTGGGAATCCAGGTCAGAGACAAACAAATGATAAAAAATACAAAGCAGTTTACAAAGGAAATAATACATTGGGCATAACAGTTCTCCTTAGAGACATAAGATGTAAACATTAAAAAGTAGCATTTTAAATCCAGGAAAGGAAATGTGAGCCAGGGATTTTATATCCAGGCAATCTCATTATATAGTATTGAGATATAGAAAATTTATTTAAAATTGGCAAGAATATTGTTATTATGATCCCTTTCCAGGGAGTCGACAGGAGGTGAAGCCTAATTCAACTAAATGATTCCTGGGGAAATTAACAATTGGGTATTGAATAAGCTTTATTATAAATCAAAGTCTAAAGCAAAATGATAAAATGGGTGGAAGAAATGCCATGTGCTCTTACAGAATGGAAATAACGCAACTAAAAAGTTGGAGAAAAAGAGAGAGAAATGAGAGATAGAAGGAATTCATTGAATGCTGGATATGTGATACGAGGAAATAAAAGGGTGGCATCATTTAATGTTAACAAATGGAGTAATATTGGAGTAAGTAATAAAACAGTGAGATGGGGCATTAAATAAAGTGATTAGTTATTTCAACCAACAGTTGAGTATTTGAAAATAGCAAATAAAATAAATTTTAAAGCACAAAGAAAGAAACCAATAATGACACTTCAGATACAATATACTTAACATTCAAAAATAAAATAATAGAGGGGGGCCAAATGTGTACAAATAAATTTAGCTTTGTTAACCAAATAAGTTTTTTAGAAAGTTTCCCAAGCAGAACTCAATTCTATGCCATTTATATGAGGGATATCTAGCATATGTTAGCTCTGTGTATTAAAAATAAGGAATACATAGAGATACTAGGCAACTATTAACACAAAGAAAGCAGAGATTTTGATCTTGATATATGACAAGAAGCATTCATTTGGAAAAAGTGTGTTAAATATTCTGGTAGCTATTATAAAGACCATAACTTAAAATGAAGATTTAATAGTTATCAATACTTATATATCAAATATTATGTCTATAATCTAAATAATGAATGTGCAAGCTTAGCACATACTTTTAATAAAAGAGCTTACCACAGAAGTCAGTGTAATACAGATTATGACTCATCCTCCAACCCCCAGCAGAAAATCTAAAAAACAATCAATGATGTTGAACTTATAGATCATGTTTCTTATATAACCACACAGCAGATAATATAATTTATATTTATGTCCAAGTAGATATTAATGAAATTTGGCTGCTTCTATAAATTCTATGAAGTTGTAATTATAAAGTAGTATCTGGTACAAGGAAATAAATCAGAAAATGCCTAAATATGAGAAAATGTCTTCTTCACCCATAAGGTCTTTAGGAATAAGATAGAAATAAAATGTGAAAGTGCATATTAGATAAAACAGAAAATTATACATGTTGTAACTTATGACATACAATTAAAAGCAGTTACCAGCAGAAGATACTTGGAATTTCCACCTATGTCAGAAAAAGTCAAATAATTAGAATAAAAGCTGAAGTATACAGCTCAAAAAATTTAGAATAAAAGTGAATGGAAAGGAGAATAAGATAATGGAAAGAAGTCATGATTCAAACATAATTTAATCAGAAAACAGTAGAATGAATAAAAATGTGAGCTTTCTTGAAGAAAATTGGCAAACCCATTAGTTTATATGACTGAAAAAGGGAGAAAGTGAAATACACAAAATATAAATAAATAATGAAACTGCTTTGTACTTAAAATTATCAGTACTGGGAAACCTCACATTTGTATAGCAAATATGTTTAGAAAACTGACTTCATACGAGATATAAATTTTCACATTCAAAATGTCACTGAGCAAATGGCAATGATCATCTGTATCCAGTTTCTGAAGATATTTGTTCCACAGCATATAAAAGAAGGGTAAGTATCTATATAATGAATGTAGTGTCATCTAAATCAACAAAAATTATAATGATACAATAAAACGTGAAAATGTATGCAAAATTCTAAAGAACATATGAGCAGATTCCAGTTATACATTAAAAAATAATTATCAACTAAGTGACTTTTATTTCAGAAATGAGAAAAATGTTTAAATATTAAGATATTCATTCATATAATTTTGGCATTATTGTACCAAAGTTAATTTTATTAGTTATCTTCAAATTCTTCTCTGTAGGGATTCTCTTTGTTCCCTTACTATCAGTGTTTGAGTCTTTTTCACAACTGCTCTAAAGAGTAAATAATTGAAATTGTTTTTTGATGTGAGGTTGTGTATATTTTAATGTGTTTAAGGTCACAATCCTTTCCTCAGTTACTGACTCAGTTTTCTCCATTTTCCATCGGATTTCCTTGCTTTTAAATTTTAACCCTCAGAGGTCTAATTTTTAACTGTCAGAGGTTAATATTGTGTCCATGACATACACTGTAATTATTTGTCCCTCAATTTGTCATTTGTCTTTTGATTTTGTTGGCTATCATGAAAGTACATCAACGTGTATCATCGCATTCTTCCTAGTATCAAAATTGGTAAACAAGTCCAGTGTTAATCATTGGTTGGATAAACTATGGATTGTTTAGAAAATGGTATTCCTGCATTCATAAAAGAATAAGATCCCTAAAAATTAATTTTAAGTAATCTCTGGAACATAAGTTTGAGAAGTTTCAATATAATACATAGGAATAAATAAGAAAGGAGAAATGTTTTATACATTCAAAACTTAAATGAACTAAACTAAAATATGAAGCAAACATAACAGAAAATAAAGTAAAACAATGAAACTCCATATATTTGATAACATAATTACACAGAAAAAGAATTGCTCCAAGTTACCTTTAACTCTGATTGCCCTTTATTAGTGGGATATATTATAAAGGGGAAAAAATGAACAGCTAAGAAATCTTGAATATCACCCATTAATTTCATTGTTGCTAGTTTCATCTATCCAGTAATTTCAAAATTACCATTTTATAGATATTATAGGATAAAAATTAAACATGATGTTATTAGGAATCAAAAGTTGTGGAGCAAGATATTTCGAAGAAGATACAAGAGATTAAAACTTTCAATGAACTTGTAATTTTTAAAATATGTTTCCTAGGTCTACCCAATGAAATGACTCAAGAAGAAATGACAGTTTAATAGCAGTGACCATAACTGGCTTCTTCCCAAAAAAGGAAACATGCATCTTGGAAACTAGATAATTTATAGTTTGGAGTAGGTGAACTTTGTTTCAGGAAAGAAAGCACTCAAATACTGAACTTGAAGGGTTTCCCACTAGCCAATTTTGGAATAATTTGAACATAAAAATGACTCTAATTGATTATAACACATTGAGCAAATTTAAATCTATGAACCCAGTAAGCAATACTCAGAAGAGTAAAATTCATTTGCTGGCCTGGGAGGTAAATGTTCCACTGAATTCTTACTCAGAAAATTGCTAATTAAGGGGAAGATATTAATCATTTACTGTGCTTTCTGGGAAAGTATTTTTGTTCAAATTGATAATATAAAGTTCTTAAAGCAGGAGAAAAACAACAAACAAATGAAGAAGAAATGACAGAATTACAAATCAACACTGTGCAACCCTCATTCAAGGGAATAATTGAATGAGGCAAGGACTGTCAGTGTGACTGAGATAGTATGGGAGATGATGTTGCAGAGCAGGATACTTGCTAGTTCCAGATTCTACTTCACAGGTTGCTTCACAGGAGAAAACATACTTGAGAATAGAAGTGACAAGAGGTTACCACCTTAAGCAAGGGATCACCTTTAAATTAGAGAGGAATAACCTATCTTCACCATACACTAGTTGCCATGCACAGTGCACGTCTGTCTTGAAGTAATCTTACCAAAATTACTTTATCTGAATAAATCTTGTGCTCTTATTTCCAGTTCATGGAAAATACAGGAGTAAGCTTTCTACAAGAATACCTGACCTGAACTCTTCAAAAAATGAATTCATTGAAAAAATATAGGAAGGGGCCTATTCTAAAATTTAGCTTTTCTAAAGTAAAAACTACCATAGCAACCAAAATTTACTACCTCAGCCCTGTTTTGATCTTTTTTTATGTTTGTCTTTTTAAGTATAAAAAGTATCACTTTATACAAAATTAGGTATGCCACAAAGGTGTAGAAGCTGGAAAAGGAATTTTGGGTTTTATTTTCATTTTTTAAGTTATATTGAAGGAACATTACATCATCACATCATGTAGGTTTAAGGTACTTATTGTAAATCAGCATCTGTATCTAATACATTAAGTTCATCCCTAAGAGTCCAATTCCATCCTTCACATATAACGACACCTTTCATCCAATTTGTTCACCTCCCTTCTTCCTTCCCTTCTGATAACCACTCATTGGATCTTATGGACTAAAAGACTATTTTTGGTTGATTTGGACTAGTTTTTTGTTCAGTTTCTCTATGTGTCATAAGTGAGTGCCATCATACAGTGTTTCTTCATCTGACATATTTCACAAAATAATTCCCTCCAGGTCCATCCATGTTGTTATATATGGCAGGATTTCATCTTTTCTAATAGTTGAGTATTAATTGAGGGCATTTAAATATAAAATAGATTTAGAATGATTTTATAAGAATGTTGGTTTTCTTGGATGAATTGCAGTTTAGTAGGAAAAAATTTTTTTAAGAGATGCATGCTGAAATATTTAGAGAGAAAATACAACGCCTAAAATTTGCTTTCCAATTTTTATTAAAATATATGGCACATAATATATACCTGATATATATGGCAAAATGTAAATGAAGAGTGAATCTAAATGTTGGGCACATTGGTAACATTGTACTATTCTCTTAACTTTGCTGTATGTCTGAATTCCACAGTGAAATTGTGGGGGTAACAACTTAAGAGTCAAAGTAAACAGCTGGGAATGTATTGTGAATTAGATAAAACATTTGTTTGTATATTTACCCACTGAAGAAGCTTAATAATTGATAAAAAATCAGTTTAAAATTATTTTTATCGGTAATGAAGTTTAAATTACCTGATAGTTCTAAGGATCTTGATAATTCAAGACCTGGAGTTTGGTATGGTCAGTTTAACCATCATGAGTGGACAGCTGTGTTAAGGAGAACACATCTGGAGTGGTCTCCTCATATCTAGTGGCTTTATTTAATGAGTCTCTGCTGGGGGGAGTTCACCCACACTAGACTGCTAGTGGTTGCCAGGCATGGACCTCCAGTGAGCACTGAAAGAGAATAGTAAAAGAAAATAAATACTTTAGGTATTGCCAAAGGGGCTATAGTAGATAAGTGACTATATACTGATGAGATGGGGAGTGAGCTGAGACAGGCTGATGAGATGCTGGGTTGGTCCAGAAAGAAGTCATGGAGAGAGTGTTGGTCAGGAACATACAGGGAGTTTATTAAAAGCAGAAATGACTAGTTAAGATTACATTTAGAGAAATGCACCCGTGTGCATGTGCAGGACCTAAGCTGCTTGTATCTCACTCAGGCAAGATGGAGAGTTAGGGGCTCTGGGTTTGTCCAAGTAACCTGGAGAGAAACTGCTGGAGCATCCAGGGGTGTGTCCTAGATGCAGAGCTGCTAAGCTGAGATCCCCTCCTGGGGTCTCTTACAGGTTTTGCCAGTTAGTCCACTAGTCATACATCTGTATACTGCCCTGCAGATTTCAAGTTAAGTTGTCCCCGTGTCATATACTTTTGTTATACTTTAGGATGAGGATAAGATCACTTGTTGGTAATGTAGGACATGTTTACTTATCTAGTATTGTGATAGCTATTTGTGCACAAATATGAAATTTGGTATGTGAGGGAAAAGGTCTTGCCCACCACTTCTAGCAGCCATGAAGACAGCCATGAAACCGCCTGGCTAGCAGAGTTATAAAATACCCTGTGGTCTGAGCTCACTGGTTTGCCAGAGACAACTGATAAGCCACCAACAGATAAGGAACTTCCTTAATTATCTACAAGTGGAATCTTGTGTGTATTGCAAATATGTCTTGCAAATTGAATCCTGTGTGTATTGCCCATGTCGAAAATTCACAAATGACTAACTTGATTCTGCTTGTAATCCCCGTCCTAATTTACACCTCTCCTCTCCGTGCTTCTTCTAACCTATATAAGTGTACCGTCAACTGCCATTTATGCTCAGCCTTTGGGGAAGGATCCCTGCTGAACCTGTGTGTAAAAATCTGTCTAAAATACTTCCAAAGAGTGCCCGCTTGGTTTGTCCCAAGGAGAGCCATAACAGATATATTTGGTACGGAGTATTATTCTTGTCAATCCAATAATGTAATTTTATTTTCCTAAGTTTCATATGGTAAGTTACCAATTCTGTAGAAACTGCCAGTGTACAGGTGTTTTTATAAATAGTGAAGAAGTTAGTGAAATGATTTTATGCCTGTTTTATATGTCAAGTAATTGAGACATAGAGACTAAATGATTTCCTGGAGTCACATGGCTAATAAGTAGTGAAGCAAAAATTTGGGTGAAGGGTATATGTTCATCTCTTCTATTCCAGTCTGCTTTTTAAAATAACTGGATCCATCAAACTCATTTGCACATACATCCAGGGTAGGCCTCAGTTTGGTGATGAAGGAAAGAGCTGACACTTATCATGTGAATTCTCTGCTTTAATGTGCTTTACAGGATAAAACAAAGCTAAGCATACTTTTCAGGTTGCAAATGGCTGTTTGGTGATGAAGATCTATTTCTGGCTTCTTTTCATTTTAATGATGGCTGACCATTCGCTTTCTTTTCATATCGCATGGGGAAAGTGGTGATATTTTCCTGTTGTTTTTACTTGAGTATAAAACACCTAAATGAATTGTGGTCTGGGACAGCACATCCTGCCTTTGGATGTTTCTAAGTCATCATGGAATTCTTTGCCCTAGTGGGGAATTCTAGGTTCATTGCCCTTTTTTAAGGAACTGTTAAGAGGAGCCTGAGGGCTCTTGAACTTTTGATGCCAATGGGTAGTGAGATCTCTTTAGGCTTAATAGGTTCTCTCCACAATTGCTAGACTGTATTTGTTTTTCAGCATCAGCAGGCTGGGATATCCAGAGGGGATCTTTGTGAATAATTCAGAAGACAATCTCTTTTCTTACTGGTGGTTTTAGTTCTTTGACTTTGTGGTTGTTTGTTTGTTTGTTTTCTTTCTATTTCAATTTGCAGCTCTCTGTGCATAAAACACTTGGTGTGTTTTGCTAATGTCTTAGAATGGAAGTTAAATGAATTTTTTAAAATCTTTTCTTTCCTTAACAGCCCTTGATTTTCCAGATCAAGAACCTTACATCTGGAGAAGGCAGTTAATCTTTGCATCAGCTTCATTTAAAGGGATTGAATACATTCACTTCATCTGATATCCGCCTATGACTCTCCCTGAGTTTGTAGGCATATCTGTGTGTGTGTAGAGGTACACTCATTTGCATATTTATTCTTTAGTTTAATAGACATTTAATAAGATCTTTGATTCATTTATAATTTTAGGCTCTAAGACAGTCATGCTCAAATCAAATTTCTCTTTTAAATTTAAATTGTATTTAAAAGTCATTAACTTTACCCTTACATGGAAAATTATGTTTTGGTTTTGGCAAAAGAGATCATTGATTCCTTTATTGTCCTACCAAACAGCATAATGAATAGTGTACTTTTACATGAGAAGTAGTTGACAATCATTCTATCTTAGTGTGTGAAGGGAGAGGCAATTTTTTATAACAAATTTAAAAAGAAATCATAGTTTATATTAATGAATATAATAAAAAAGAGAGAACAAGAAGTAAGAGAAAAAAGGAAAATAGGACAGAGGATGTGTTTTAAAATGTAGTGTATCCATAGAATATTTTCAATTTAGTAGGACTAACATAGGAAATTGGGTCCCATTGCAAAGAGAGTTAATGCTCTCAGTTCTCAAGAGATAAAGAGCACAGCAAGTCATGAGTGGGTGGGGGCTGGAGGACTATGACAACCATGATGACTCTGACTTTGTTTAAGAGACGGAGGCGTGGGAGAATCTGTGGGCAAGTGTTTTACTGTAGTTTCTTGGGAAAGACAAGTCAACAGGGTAAGCAGGTTTAGGATCTGTTAATTTGAAAACTTTGGTGGTCTGAGGGGGTAGCTCAGGGGCCAGAGGATCTAGTATCTAGTGCTGGAGTGATCGGATTCAGAGTGTGAAAATCTGATAAAGGAAATGGTTGTGAGTTAGCCTGTTATTAACTTAGTGTATTTGAGAAGTGTGCTCTTGAGAGAGATGTTTCCTATCAGTAGGAATTGGTTCCCTGGAAGGAACAGTCCCTCCAGGGTAAAAAAAAAAAAAAAAAAAATCAGTGATGCAAGATAAAATACGTGGTTTATACAGGGAGAAAGAGATTAAGAAGAAAAACACAAAATATCCTTAAGCATATTATGATGTTTCAGAAATGTAGTAACAGTTGAATAAGGAAACCAAGTTTTCCCTGACATATCCAAGCAGTTTTAACTACTCCCTCTTCTTGCCCACCGTGCCCCGCCCAGAACATTTCTAAGTTTCTTTTAAGACAATACTTACCACAGTGTGACAAATCAAATTATTTTTAGATATATTTTCTCCATTGCACAACAAAAGTCAGTACTTTTTCATCTCTGTATAGCAGTGTTTATCACATTCCACATATTTGAAGAGTAAGGGAAAAGAAGATAAAAACATGGAAGGTAATAATAAAGTACTAATGTTCCCATTATTGCTAATGTTAGAAGGGGACTTGAGACTTTAGGGAAACAACAAATAACAGAATTATTTTGTAAGTGATGTCAGGACTCTGGGGTCATAGGTGAACATTCAAGAAAGAATTCTTGAGCATTAGAGTGCAGTTTGATAAGTTCATTGTGGTTCTCCCTGGGACAAACCACGTGGGCATGTTTTTGGAAGTATTTTAGGCAGATTTATTATGCTGAAATCCCTTTCCAAAGGCTGAGCAAGGGCTTCTGGTTAGGGTACACTTATATAGTTAGAGCAAGTGTGAAAAGAGAGAGATGTAAATAAAGTGGGGAGTTTCACGAGTGGGGAGTTCTTTGTTGGTGACTTGTCAGTTGCCTGCAGCATTCCAGTAAGCTTAGATCACAGAATGTTTTATGGCTCTGCTAGCTCAAGAGGTCTTTATGGCTGTCTTCATGGCTGCTGGGAAGTGGCAGGCAGGCCTTTTTCCCTTACAAGTTTATTAGAGAAAATGGAGGAGAAAGAAAGCAAAGCAAGGAGATAGAGTCTCCTGGTCATGGAGGGCTGCCTCCCATTGCTATGATAGTCCTAATTATACACTGAGGAATGGCTGTTGATCAGAAGGGAGTGATTTTTACCATCAAACACCAGGCCTTTGCTGCAGGTGGTTCCAGGTGACAACGGAAAAGGGACATTCAGAGAGATTTCTCAGTTTAGTTCTAAAAGCCTCTGACCAAAAGGAATTCCATGCCCTTTTGTGATTTCATCCTGTCAGCAACTCTCAATCCTCCATATCCATTTGGTCCCTTGTGGATTTTGGAAGCGAATTGCTGAAAATAACTTCCTTGAACATAAGAAGGAGTCTAGTGACTTGAGTATTACTCAGTAAAGTATGCCATTTAAATCACTGATGCCATCCATCTTAGATGATACAGGTGTCACCAGCCTCTTTGTATTATTGACCCACAGATTAATATCTGACTGTAATCTCTAGGGAATGTAAGAATGGAAAAGGAAAATGAAAAGAATGCCTTCATGAGCCAAAGTGTTCATAATCACAGATAATATGTTGGAACAATGATATTTAGGAATGAAAAATGAGGATGAGAAGCAGAGTTATATGTTGAGTCGTTATGCTATTATATCAAGAAAGAAGTATACAAACATAGATACCAATTAAGACAGACATCTGTATTTCTCATAGTTTAGTGGGTAAGTTGTGCTTTGATGCACTGGGTTTAAGAGAATATTTATCATCAGAGTGGCAAGTTGAATTCATGTGGTAATATCTGCCAGCATCCAAGTCTGAAGTTTGAAAGATATATATGAAAAGAAAATACTAAACCTGAAATTGAGTGGTCTTAGAGAAGCTGGTCTCCTTTCATGAGAAGCTAAATATAGGAATTGACAGGCTAAGAGTTGTCAAATGTACCCAGTTACTGTCACTTGGTTTCTTTATTTTTAAGTTTCCTAGGGTACTTAAAGACTCCTGCAGGAAGCCTTGGTAGTAATTGTTATAACAACCCAATGGATCCTAAACCAAAGGGTGGTACAAAGCCAATAAAAGCTGTTCATGAAATTATAGAAAATAAAACTCATCTTTTTTCTTACTCAGGTGTTTCATTTACTGTTTTTCAGTTTTTATCTCTATTAAGAGGAATCAGTAATTGATCATCTATATCAGTAGTGGCAAGTAGATTTACACATGTCCGTTATCTCCAATGCACTGGAAGTTGCTGTCTGAAGCTTTTAATTAAAAAAATTCTGAAAACACATCTCAATGGAGTAATACAGAACACTGGGCTCAATTAGCATGGTCCGCCATGGACATAGACACTTGTGATAGGTATTCCATTTCCAGATAGTCTCCCTTAATTTTTGGTCAGTTTTAAATGATATTTACACTTAGATGTATTAAATGTTTCTCATACAATTCTTTTGAGATTATATCTCCATTTGATAATAGTAAAATAGAATATATTGAATTTGCCCAGAACTCTTTGCATGTATATACAATCACATAACCTATGTAATCATGATTTGTTACCCATTCTCCTTAAACTTCTCCCTCACTTCACTGACACAAAATGTTCAATTCTATACTAATGTAAATTGACCATTTAAAAAGGCAAAATCAATTGTCAACATAATCTATGTGTGCTTTTAAGTACAATATGAGATTTCAAAATATATTTTGATCTTTTTCTAAATCATTCCAACTTCCAGTCTTTTCCACTTTCTTAGCTTTTTTCCTTGAAGTTCTCAGTAAATTATTGGTTCCAGAAGTCCATAAAATGGAACAAAATAATCAATCAACCAATCAAATAAGCCTATGTATAGCCAAAACTTATCTAGTTTAAAAAAAATGATCTCCCTCATAGTTAAATATGGCCAATTTACAATGGTCAATTTACCATGGATCACTGGTATCCAGTAATAATATTTTTTAATTTAATTTTTGCTATTTTATTTTCATAGTTACAAAGACTGTCTTAGATAAAACCTACCTACCCAGAGTAGAACATTTTCAGTACAGAACATATTCATAACAATGTATTTTTATTCTTTTCTTCTTACTTATGTATGCTCTTTTTGACTTTATACTGAATTACCCGTTTGTTTCCCAGTCTTCCTTTAGCTTGCATTACAGAGAAAGAAGTAATCAAAACTGAAATTGGGAAATGGAGATAGTGATAAAAATGAAGACAAAAAGGAATAGATTGTTAAGATGTCACATTTTTATATTCTTTGAAAATACATGAAAATGAGTGACATTTAACATAATACATACTCCTTTAGTGATCAGTGAGCATCGTAAGATTCTCTTTGTACCATGAGTTCACAGGAATCACAAGACTTTTTTGGTGTGTCTCCAATAAAAAACTATATACCCTTCCCGGTTACTAATTCTAGCCCTGTTCATTATCTTTGAACTACTTTGCAATTATTTATCAGTTATAGGTAGCTAGTAGATATAGAAATACTGTTCTGTTTGGTAGTGATTATCATTGATTTCCTCCCTTCTAGAAAATCTAGTTTTGTCCGCATTTGAAATTCATTTTGACATCTTTAAAGAATATTTCATATACATTTGTGCTCTTTGACTCTACCTTTAACCAGTAATAACGTCTGCTTGATTCTCTCAGATCAGATGAATGAAATAATATTTTTAACACCTGTTCATTTTTACATCTGGGTGAATGTCATGATTTGTAATTTTTGCAATCTCTTAATACCACACTTAGAGGAATAAAAACTTCTAGGTTTATTTTACTTTTTATATAATTGAAGGCAATATTTTTCCAAAGATAAGTCCTTTTGAAGCAATTTAGAATTAAAACATAATTATTTCAAATATACTGTTATTCCATTTTCTTTTTCTCTTCTTTTTCTTCCTCTTTAGTAACAGAATCGTCTAGGTTGGACAGATGCTTTCTTAATGTAGTGACAATGTTAGAATAAAAAGAACGTTTTGTTAAAAGTGACAGCACTATAAATATTATTAAATGCTAAGTTTCTGTTGATTTATGGTAGCAAACATGAACTTTTTACATTGTAAAGTTAACTGTAACCTCTGTGATAGAGTAAAGCACTCAATTATCTTGACAGGCGAACAGTCTGCCAGGTTTGCATCTTAGATACTTTTATCGTCTTCCAGTGCCTGCTCTTCTCTCTTGGGAGAAACTGAACAGAAGATTTCTCTCTGAGGAAGAAAAAAAAAAAAAAAAAAAACCGAAAACAACATCTGAGTTTCATTTGAAAGTCATACCTGGTGTTAGAAAGAAATGACAGCCCCAAAATGACAGTGCTTATTAAGCCCACCAGAATGAGCCTCCCTGCAGTTTCCAGTTCCTCCAGGAATGTAGTCCTAGCTGGTCCATAGGAGATGCTTTGGCATTACCAATGAGACCCTTTTCCAGGTCCCAACAGCTGATGAGAGCATCTGCTGAAAAAGGTTTGTCCATTCCCCATGGTGGTGCCCTAAACCTGAAAGGATTTTCCTGCCCCTTACTTGTCCTCTTTCTGCCTGTAAAAACCTTTCCTTTTGTACATTTTTTAAAAGCACCTTTCTGCTCCCTGATTCATGAGATGTTTAAAATCAATTCAATCTTTAAAGTTAACTTGGTTGGATTTTTAGGATTTAACACTAGGGAACAAATAAAAGGTAACTATATGGCAATCAAGAACAGACAGAAAGATTTCTTTAACTTAATAATTGTCATGCCAAAAACATAAAAGGCCACGGCAACTTATTTCTTTCACATTTCCTCACAGGAGAAATAGGATCCTTCTTGCCATTTTTAATTTCTCAGTTCTGCGGTTAACTTTGAGAAGACACAGCAAGGTTTGTTTTGGTTTTGTTTCTTTCCAAACTTCACTGTTTCTCCCGCCAGTCCCTTGCTTTAATGTATTAGGCATTCACAGTCTTCTGACTTTCTTCAAAGTTTTGATTTTGATTTTTGTTATTATTGGTTTATATAATTATTTTTCCTTGATCTCACTATATTTATCTTCCCTAACCCCATACCCACCCCAAGCTCATGGGCTACAATACAGTAAAAATTAATCTTGAACACTTGATTTCATAATTGATTCTTTTTTTTAAAGTAGTGTGGAGTTAGAAAACAATATAAATTTTTCCCCCATCTCAGATCTCAACCAAGTGGAGTGCTTTCAAGCCTGCACTTTAGTCATCTGAGCCACAGAAGTCAATTTTTAAATTTCATATTAATGATTAATTTTACCAAACATTTATTGAACAGATTATAAATTGTTTGGAGCCTGAGAACACACAGGTAAGCATTGCAAGGTCCTTTGGGAAGTGTATTCAATAGTCATAATTTCAACAGAGGAATTGGAGACAGAGGAGGATTTGAATTTTTTTTTCAGTTCAATTGTAATCATTATTTCTTGAATGAAGAACCAGTGGACTCAAAGCAGTATCTTTTCTAAAGTTAAGAACATTCTAATAAGAATGGTGAGATTACTGTAAGCCTGATCTAAATGGAAAAAAAAGTTCAGAAAGGGATATAGTAACAGAAAATAATGCTCAGAAAAAGACAAAATCATAAGGATATCAAATACTTCTACGACATGATATTTTTTTCATGATATGAGAGAACTGGGAAAATGTTTAACCTGTTCAAAGTCAAAGGAGCACACCTTTCAATGGAATAAAGGAAATACTGAGATGAATCACAAATGATGTAAAATTGGATTTCCCACTGGGTATGGAGGTCAATTAAAATCATTATCAGTTGTCTACAACTTTTAAGAATTGACAAATGAACAAATGAATAATGAAAATGAACGCAGCTCAAATTGAGTAACTGAGAAGGGTGTGCTATGGATGACACATACTTTTTATTGCAATACGAATGTTTTTCTACGGACATAAAAGGAAATAATGCTAAATAAACCAAGTTATTTCTACACATTATTTCTCCTACAGTCTCCTAATGCCCAACCATGCAGGTGTGGATTCACAGAAAGAGACATGCTCCAAAGGAAGCACTAACTGCAGGAATTATCTTGGTACGGCCACCCAGTCTCCTCCCGGCCAAGTACCCACCATTAACCATGACCCCGCCATCTTAGCTAGAGATGATAGACCAGAGATCCTGAGCTGAGTCAGTTAGGTCCTCACTTAAGAAAAACAAACTTTGCACTTGATGAAAACTCTGTCTGAGAAAACTACTTGAATGTAGGAAATGCTGGTGTAGGCTTTATCATGGTAAAGCTTAAGCATGTGTATAATTAAGCAACAAATAGTCTCAAAGAAATAGGGGAGGGGAGTTGGAGTAACGAGCAAAGTTGAATGCTGGTTGGGGGTCCTGAATTAAGGTCTTGGTGCCAGTCTCTCATGAAGTTTAGTGTCAGCTATCAGTGTGGGATAAAACAAATGGCATTAAACCCCTCATGGAAGAAACAAAACATTTAATTGGAAATGTGAAGTACCTTGAAGAAGGGAATTAAACTAAGTTATGTCAGTTATTTCCAGCCTCATACTAATTTTATTCAGATATTCTGTTATATCTCCTTTCTGTTCTGATTAAAAATGAATTTATGACCAAGTAAATTGTAATTAGTAGAGGAAGCATGTTAAAGTAAAGTTTAGGTGTGCCTTCATGGAGTAGTGGTTGGGTCACTTGCCTCCGAAGGATTGCAAGGCCATATACCCCTCCGTCCAAGTCCCAGATGTGGGCGGGGGGCAACCAGTATGATAACTATTTAGTTTGACTATTTTTACTTAAAAATAAAGCCCTTCTTCCTCCTCTTTTTTCCTGCCTATCTACCTACTCACTTCATTCCTGCCTGCACCTTTCCTTTAAAAAAAGAGTGAAGTTTAAAAAAATTATTGAAGTAACATTACCTCATAGCACGATATAGCTTAAATTGAGCATCATTGTGTATCTGCATCTGTAGTAAATTACATTTACCACCAACAAAGGAAGGGTAAATTTGCTATACTGTGTTGCTTATCGTAATTACAGATTTTTGTAAGGGTTTCTATCCTTGTGAAGAAATAGGGATGATTTTGCTAACAAATTGTTTTACTCAGATTGTGTGACCCATTTAAAATAATAAGTAGAACTCTAATTTGAAGTTGAATTTCCAGAAATAATGTTGAAACCACACCCAAGAAATCAATGGTAGAGTAACTGCTCTTGCTACTGCCTCTTGACTCAACCCAAGGCTACATGCATTCAAGCATTCTGTTGCTGACAACTCTACTTTGTAGCAACTGTAAGTCCCTCCAGCACCAATGCCACTTCTACATCTGGCACCTGACCTTCAGACCTCTTTCTGCTCCCACAGAGAGACCAAACTGTATGGAATCTCTGTGGTTCTCCTTCATGCTTCTCACTTCCACAATGGAGGCTCAGGTGATCAGAATAATAATGAAGCCTAAGACAGGAGGAGCAGGGAAATCCCTGGGAAATTGAGCCACATAATACGTGAGAAACACTTTTCCTTTTTATTTTCAAAAAGGGAAAAAGCTGTGCTCTATTTACTTTCTTATGAAGTCTACAATGTGTATAAAGGCATAAAGAATATATTAATAATCTTCTATTATTTATCGAGTTAAATTATGTCAATGTTTTATCTTCAAATAGTTTACATGTAAAAGAAAATGTGATAGTTTCCTTCTCCCTTATTTTGCAAAGTTCTTGCTTCCCCCCGGAGACACTGGGACAGATTTCATATGTATTCCTCTAGTTCCTGTGTACCACATGTGAACCAGAGTTTTACTAGGGGACTAAAATTTGAAGGACTTTTTGGGGATCACATTGAAGCACTTTTCTAGATACCGTCAACTTTCTCACTAATGCAAATGAACAAGCTTTTTCCCATCTCCACGCCTCCTAATAGTGTCAGACTTTTAGATTTTGTCATTTTGATAATGATTCATTAGAATTTCACTCAAATCGTATTTTTTCTGCTGTTTATTATAGCATCATATTTAATAGTGATATACCAGATTCTTTATTTTAGTTTTTGTGTACACACATACTTTGGTCTAAATTGATTCACGGATACTGAATGAACTGGAACATAAGCAAAGGCATACTTACTTGCCAGAGTCAAGCAATACTCTGATCATAATCGGGGATACACACCAAATCAGTCTAGAGCTGTGACCCAAACTGATTCCCAGGATCCTTCTTGACACGTTGAGAATTTGAACATGACTAGCATGAGTCCCTGTTATGTGAACTGGCCTCAAATTGTTGGGGGGAACCACAGTTGCATTTTTGAGGGGTCATTTTAGGAGCCCTGGGAGAGTGGCACCTGGTGATAGAGATTCAGGAACAATGAACATGCTGTGACCCCAAAACCAGAGTCAGAACAGGGCATTTCAGGTACCTTCCAACTTTGCAATTCCAGGTCCAATCCCAGAAAGACACAGCTACAATGCTTACCTTCAGGCTCTGAAAATTCTGCCCTGAGTGCTTATAATAAATCACCCTTTGTTCATGGTATGGTAAATGGGCAATTACCTGGACCCAGAAAATTCCCTGTATTTTATCTGGTTTGTAGCAAACCCGGTATTAGGGAAGACGGTTTTCCTTTATGACAAATAAATTATTAACAGTAAAGAACCAGTACTTTTGTGCCTTTTGGGGAATGTTAAAGACTAAGTCAGCTTGTGTAACTCTGGGCACAGTGGAAAATAAAGAGTATCTGGAGTCACAACACCTGAGGTAGATTCTCTGCTGCTCTCTAGCTACTTGAATTCAGACGTGAGCTATTCTGAATATAAATTATTTCTCCATGAGATAAAGACAATCATGTCTGTCTCTCAGAATTGGGGTAAAGACTTTACAAGATTAATTGAGATAATAGATTTGAACAGGCTTTATAAAACATGTCACCGTAAAATACAAACAGCATAGTTTGAAGAAAAATCAGAATAAGAAAATCAGTAGACTAGCTTTATTTTATCTGTATTTGTCTTCTCTGCTCTCTAGATTAGAAACATCCAGTTTCCAAGGGCTGTTTAAATTCTGTGGGAAAACACAGACTTTTTAGTGAAGCTTTGTTCTTGGGTCACGAAGGAAGAAAGAAATCATAAGTATAAGCCACACTTTTAGGGGGTTTATTCAGTCCCCCACCCTACCCCTTCTTCATCGTGCCATCTTTTTCTTTTTCATCAATAACATAAAGTGGAGATTCTTGAAGAGGAATTCATAGCTGATCTAGATGAAAAGTAACTTTTCCCCTAGATTACTGGGCAACCTGGAATATCAGTTCAATAGTTCATTTGCTAGGAGATTATGAGTGTGGCTTAGGGTAGATTTTCAAGATTCATGAAAGTGAAGTTTAGCAGTATAGCTGAATTTGATGGGCTCGCATGTCCACTTGTGCACATGGGAGGTGACTTTATTAAGCTGGTGGTTATTAAAAATCTTGTTCTAACTATTTTATGTTTCATGATGGCAAAATATAAAATGTGTCATCTTTGTCAATTTCAAGTGTTCCATTCAGTCATGTTAAGTGATTTCACTTTGTGGTGTCACCACAAATCCCCAGATTTCTTTTCCTCTTGCAAAACTGAAACTCGAAAGAATAACCATTCTCATCATAACTTAAATCTCTTGATTGCTTGGTGAAGTATACACTAGATCAGTAACAATGCATCCTATGCCTTGTATTCTAGTAAATATTTTACTCTTCAAATACAAAGACATAGAGAAAAGGCACCAGATCCAAAGTGTTTGTGCACAATTTGACACAGTGTACTTGGTAATTAAAAGGATTTTAAGTCTAGCAATGATGTACATCCAAATTTGAACATCTGACCTCGAATATGATGTAAGAATGAAATTTGAGGTTATTTAATAGCTGATTTTGCCAGTTGATGAATCTGTTCTTTAATAGGATAAATAGAAATAACGGTAATTCTTATTATTGTTAGGACTGATTTCATGGAACAGCTGGGTTGGAGACTCCTCACTTGGCTAAGATTCATGAACACTCATCTCCTTTCTTACTATTGGGCAGCAAGTATAGAGCCTCTCAGACCCATCCAGAGGTGCAGGTTATGGGTTCTTCTCTGAAGTAGACTTTGGCTGGCATTTCTCCCATGATATATGCATACATGGCAATAAAAAATTTTCCAAGTTCATTTCATGTCCGCTTCAAGCAATTGTCAGAAATGTCTCATTCGATATTGCTTTTCCTTAAAACTCAAAACAACTTGAGGTTAAATCATTATCATAAAACAGCAACCTGTTGGAAAGGAAATCAACTAAAAGTATAAATGGATGATTTTTTGTCATCGTTTTACTTAGATCCAGAAAAACAGTTGAAATGAAAAAAAATGAACATAACTAATCTCACAATCTTTTGTAAACTTAAACAACTCATTAAATTCTGACATTTTAACAGTCACGTGAAGTCCCATATTGCTTGCAAGATGAAAAAAAGCACATAACATTATGTATATAACATATACTCTCTATATAAATATATATGTATATATATATTCTCCTTCTAGAGTTGCAGAAAAGCTGTAGGGGTTTTAAAAGATACTGTTACTCGTAGCTTGACATAAATTATTATTCCTATTATATCATTTACTCTCTCTCATCTGAGGAAAATGGGCAGAACCTTCAGTGTAAGAGAAAAAGAAAGAAGCAGTAAAATCAAATGTTCTTTAAATGACAAGAATTTATATCTTGCAAAGCTGGAAAAACTATTTAGATAGAGTAAAAGATAGAATAGGTCTGAAGCACTCTTACTAAGTTACTTCCTTAAGATTGCCATATGTTAGTTGAGTTGCTCCATTGTTACCTTTATGAAAAATAGTTTAATACAAAATATGTGAAGATTTGCAATTGTGTTTTCTTAATTAATTCATATGAATCTGCTGAAAATGAGATGTATAATGTATCAATTGCATTGGAAAATATACTGTTATGACTAAGAAAAACAATTCTGCCAAACGTTTATTGAAAATAAACAGATGGTGATAAGTGTTTTAAATAAGGGAATCAAATTAATTAGTTACTGGTTCCATTTTGCTTTATATTTGTTATTTCATTCATTTTCTATCATTAAAAACAAAGCATTACAATAAAGATACTTGACAAAAATATATGCGAAAGAGTAGGAACAATTGTTTTTTGCCATATATCGAAGGTTATAGTGAAATAATTTTGATACCACTCATGTTTGGTGTCACAATTATTCATGCAGAGAGATTTAGAAAATAACTAGTATGCTTCTGTCAAACTATGAAAGTAAACAAAGACCAATCAAATGAGAAAAAGGTGATTTATTCTGAGCTTGCTAAATAAAGGGAGTCAACCATAGTCACCTGCATTTTGGCAGAAAGGCAAACAGAGGAGTAGGAAAGAATGATAGAGGGAAAAGAAAAGCTTCAAGTATGTCCTGAGTGGGGAACTGAGAAGACTGTTTTTATCTTGAAAATGCTAAGGCAGGTGGTACTATCTCCCAAAATATAAGGGAGTCGGGGAAGTTGTCAACCATTTTTTTTTTTTTCTCTTTCTGGAGCCCAGTGGTATTCAACATCATCATCAGTGAACAGTGACTGTTCAGAATAAGTTAAAATGCTATAGTTGCTTGGCTCTCCTGCTCCCTTCTTCCATTTTCCATGTTCTGATTTTAGTCTAAATTAATACCATCATATGATTGTAGGGGAGCTTTGAGAAGAGCACTATCACTGTTGACATGTATAATTTGGGTGAGCTTCATGGATCTAAGTTTACATCTGAACTAGACTTTGAAAGAAAGCTTGGATGTTGAAAGGGCCTGCAGGTGGATAAAGTGGATAAAGTGCAGCATGATCCAGCACATGGAAGCAAAAATGTCTCGCATCTTCGTGGGTGAATTGGCAGACTGTCATGGTCTTTTAAAGCTTTGTGAAGAAGAATTTGGCCAATTTAAATGGGAAAAGTAAGAGAGAAGACAGATCACAAAGGATCTGAGAATTTGGACATCAGACTGTGGGGGAGCTATAAAAACTTGGAAGGCAAAAGAGTAATGTGTCAAAGTAGTTCTATATGATTGTCTCCTGGCATGTAAAGGCTGTATGCTTAGATATAGGAAATGTCATTCTTAGGAAATGTCAATAATACTTTAGCTCACAGAAGATAAAGGACTGAACTAGACTAGAGGCAGTGGTTTTTGAGAAGAAAACAAGAAAGACAAATGCTACGTGTTGCTTGTCCAGTTGGCATTCAACCTTTCTCTAGTAAGAGCAATCAAGTTCCCTTTTTTTCTTCTGATGATTCTTCCTTCCCACATTCACTTGTGACATCTAGACTTAACTTACTTTGAAGCGTTTGTGAGATAAGCACATGGAGACTCCCAGAAGACATTTTGTTATTTATGTTGAAAATGTTACTCATACATTTTTTTAAAACTTTTTTAAAACTGTTTTTAAAAGGAAAGATACAGGCCAGAATGAAAGTGAGCAGACAGGCAGAAAGAGAGAGGAGAAAGAAAATACTTACATTATTTAATTGTTCCTCTTGGCTGTTGCCTCCGGACCCAGGTTGAAAATATAGGTCCTTATGATGCCTATGGACGATGCTATGGCAAACTTATCTGCTAGTCTATCAGGGTGTGCATTTGCTTGTGTTAACCCTAAACCTTCTCCCTTCCAGCTAGCCCTGTCAGTGAAAGGTGCCTACATCCCTTACAATAACCTGCTTTGTATCCTGAACATGTTTCTTGACTGCTTTCTCTCCTTTGTTTCTCAAATTCAGTCAACATGGAAATATTATTCTTAATAAACATGATCTGAATCTTTCCTTTATCTTATTTGCCTCAATTATACTCTAAATCCATCCCCTTCATCATCTCATGACTGGACTTAGCCCTCTATATGCTTCATATCATTCCCTTTTCCCCTCAATCTAATCCCTATATATTAACTTTGAATCTTTATAAGGAGTGGAATATGGTCACATAATTCCTTTATTTGTTCCATTTTCTATTATCCTTAGAATGAGATTACTCCTGTACTTGGATTAAAAAGTTTTAGTGATTTAAATCTTCTGTCTCATTGTCCAGATTTCCTTTCTACCCTTTATCTATGCTTCAGTGATACTGATCTCCATTTAATTCTTTGGACATAACCACTTTCATTTGGTGCCTTCAAGATTTTAAATAAATATGCTTTTCTCTCTTACTATAATGTTCTTTTCCTCTCCAGATAGGCTTCCATCTCTTCACTAATCTTTTTCTCTCCTTTGGAAATTATCTCATATTTCATTCCCTTCATGGGATGAGTTTGAAGCTTGTGGGTGAAGTCAGAGATAGAAGTAGGTAAGCAATAGTGAAAACTCAAAATAGATGGAAATTCTTAGGGAGAACAGTGATAATAAAAATTACTAAAGATGCATCCTTGGAGAGCATCAGTACTTAATGGAGAGCCAGAACATCATGAAAGGTCAAGGGAGGTAGACAACAGGCACTATGTGCTGGAGTTCAAGATGAAGCTAGCCATCAACAGAATTAGAGACATCACTGAGATTTGTTATGGTTAAAGTCTGAAAAGGTTCTTTGGATTTGCCTTTTGAGAACTGATTGGTGTTCATAAAAGAGTAACATTAGTACAATAGTGATGATGAAAGTCATGTGGCAATGGGTTAAAGAGAAAAAAAGTGCACAGGATTAGAAATAACAAGAGTAAAACAATCTTTTGAGAATGAAGGTTGGTGCACTCTGGTAGCCTAGTGGTTTAATCCACTGAAGCACAGTCCACATCCATCTCAAGAACCCTAGGTCAGGGAGAGGCAACCAAGACTACTAATAAAATACTACTAAACTACTAAATAAAAATACTTCCTCCTCTCTCCACCTGCCTGTCTACGTGCTCATCTTCATTCCTGCCTGCACCTTGCTACATGTTCATACTTCATCTTAGAAGCAGTATATTAAGGCAGGTAGAGAGCAGTAATAAGAGACTGCAATATAGTTTATCACAGATAGGGTCTAATTGAACTTTTAAATTGATTTCGCAAAATAACTTTTTGATATCAATTCATGGTTATTTATGATATTAGGTAAATTTTATTTGCTTTATGATTATTTTGAAGGTTTGGACTTTAAATTTTCAAAACAATCTTTATAGGAAACTATTCATTTTCCTACTTAAATGCTCTCAACTCCTTCCTATAACCCATTCTAGGCTGGGAAAGGAGAATTTATGCATCAGAAAGGCATAAATATGTGCTAAAACACAACTATACTTTCATTCTTCCTAACACAGGGACTTGGTCCAAAGACAGATGAGGTGGCCTCAAGGAGGAGTGAGTTCCGTGTCACTGGGATTGCTCAGGCTCCTGAGACTCGTTCACATAGATGTCAGGCCTAGAGAGTTTTTAAAGGCTGATTCATTCACAAGAGTCCATGAATCTCACATTTCTAAATGACTGGGAACATGAATGCAAGCTACACGCCAAGTTAAGAGTAAGTAGACAGGAGCTGTTAACAAAGTAAGCAGTGAAGTGGAATATTGTTTTTACTGGCAAGATACACCAAGGATAATCTGCTTTAGGAGAATTCAAAGTTGATTTTATTAATGTTTATAGCTGCTTTTTAAAGACATATTTCCATTTGTTTTTAACGTTTGAAGAAGAATATGAAGATGAGAATCTAGTAATATGATTTGTGTGTAGCCTCCAAATAGCAAATAAAGTTTTGTATTCTGGGAATGTTTCAGAGAAACTGGCTGAGTTCACTTTTCCCTTTTCTATGTGGTTGATCATGCTGTTTTCTCGTCCCCTCGTCTGCTTGTCTGTTTAATTATCTACCCCCTTTCAGATGAGGAAACTGAATTAGAGCAATTGTGACTGGTCCAAGGTCCTGGAAAAAAATCAATGAAGAGAAATAAGAAGAAAATATCCATAACATAATCATCAATGATTAATCAAGAACCTGTCTTGATACTGACATTTAGCCTCATACTTAATAATTCTGCATGCCCAGAATTCTAGGCATATTCTCCACCAAGTACAAATTGAATTACTGCTGATGCCCACACATTATTGCTCGTAGAACAAATACATGTCAGAAATAGTGAGTCAAATTTGCATTAGAAAAATCATTTCTCCTGCCAAAAACCTGAATATTGCCTCTATTGATAATGGATTCTTAATATTTCGGCTATTCAGAAAAATAAATATGTTAAAAGAGATAGAATGATGAATTTGAAAAAAGAAACCCTCAGAATTTTCTGTTTTGTGCTTCATTAAAGTTGGCAAGAGAAGCCACAGCACAGACACAAAATCTTCCAGTGAGTATTATTTATTTGACAGACTTAAGATCAACAAAACTATTGAATAATTTCTTTCATGAATGCAAGTGGTGAGAAATGTCACCTTATTTGACTTAAAATTTGTCCAGATGAGTCTATTTTTACTTCCTTTTCTGAAGTAACGATAGCTTCAAATTTTTTATTCTGTCAACTAGGTTCATATTAAAATAAAATAATTGACATAATCAAATGTATAGTTAGATATAATGTTTCCTTCAGGTAAAGGGGCATGATTGAGTTAAATCATCTTTTCCCATCCCTGGTTTGAGGGGAATTTAATGGAATTAGTACAAATGAATATTTCCTGAAAGCCTGCCTACTCTGCTTGAAACACTAGCATAGGTATCTGACATACAGAAGTGAGAGACAGAGTCACTGCCTTTAAGAACCTCTGTTGCATGGAGGAATTCACTGCTTTGTAAGACTGTGTCTCAAAACCCTGAGTCCCATAGATTTTATTGATTGATTTATTTTTTTTGAATGACAGATCCAGACAGGAATAAAGGTTAGTAGGCAAACAGGAAGAGAGAAGAGGAAAATCATTTCATTTTATTTTTATTTAGATGTTCATAGTGGTTGTTTCCCCCTTGAACCCAGGACTCAAACTCAGAGGTATGTTACCTGAGCTCCTTTGAAGGTGATTGACCTAATGGCTCTGTCTACCAGAGTGAACCAGCTTTTTCTTTTTACAAAATTATGTGGATTTTTTTTTCACTTGGGTTGAAGGGTCTCCCCAGTTCTTACAATTTTCATGATAATATAAAGAATGAGATCTAAAATGTCTTGATGAGAAAACCTGGCAATATTTTTCCCTAAATACCTAGTATCTATGCTAATTTCAAAATGTCTCAGAATGGCCATTTTCCCAGTGTCCAGCATTTCTCAACTTGCTTAATGTATTTTGCATGCATTTCATGCTTTTGTTGAAGGAGTCTTATTTCCGAGTTAGCCCACGTATTTTCTTATAAATCATGTACAACAGAGCTTCAGAGGAATCAACAGTAAGGTGAGAACAAAGACTCCAGATTTGGAGTTTATCGGTTTTTGTAAATTTAATATGTATTTTCAAGCCTATGACTGTTGTATTCTATTTATTTTTAATTAATTTTATGGAAGGAACATGGCATCCTAACATAGAAATGTGCATCATTGTAAATCATTGACATTAAGTTCGCCACCACCATTGTAGTTATTTTCTTACTATTCCTGGTGAAATTGATATGGAAATGGAACAAAACAAAAAACTGATTAATTTTCAGGAAACCAAGAAATATTCGAGTTCTAAGAAGTGAAGATGATGTACTTTTCCTTCATTGGAAGAGATAACATTAAATCATTGAATCTCGCCTTTTCTCGAAAGACTCAGACATCAGTATTTCACCACATGGCAAATCAGTGCATAGTTTTGGACTGCACCACAGTTTAGCCAAAGATAATAATTAAATAGGCTACATGCAGCTTCTCAAACTGAGGGATTTTGTTAAAATGCAAATTTTGATGCTGGGTGGATGTTGGAAACTGTTCTAGACACCAGCCACATGCCGCCTCTGAGTGCTTGTAATCTGGTTAGTGTAAAGAAAAATTAATCCAGCTTGATTTAATCAATGTTATTGACTATCTTTTTAAGACTTCTGATACATTGTCTTTCTTTTTCCTACTTTATAGGCCGTTTTCTGTTTTGTCTATTTGATTATCTTGAATTTTCTGGTAGAATCTTGGAAAGGCTTATTGGATTTATTTTGGTTTAACCTATCTAGCACTGAATGAGAAGAGCAGAGTCAGTTAACAATGACATTTTGTTGTCTTTTCCATCAGAGCGATACCCAACAAGTCATAAGTTTGATGGCACCTTATAATGTTCAAGCGAGCTGATGTACTGGATGAAAAGATAACTTTAGGTGCTAGATATTAGAACAAGTAGATTTTCTTTTCTACATACATTTTAGTTTATTTTTATTATAGTAATTGTTCTACACATTAAAATAATTTCCTGTGTATAGTATCCTCATTTCTTAGATATATGTCAACATACCCTGCCCTCCATCAAATCACCAACTGTTCTTCCCCATTGTTCAGTAGGCTCCACCACAATTTGCTCTCGCCCGCCCCATTGCCTTTTGGTGACCTCTGTTCTGCAAATGTTTCGGGGTTGATTATGTTTCATCTGTTCCTTGTTTTGTCTATTCACATTCTACCTATGAGTGAGGTTTTCTGGTATCTATCTTTCTTCTTTTAATTGTAGAACAAGCAAATTTTCTTTTGAGTATATTTGAGTTCTTCATTTAAAATGAGAAGATTCTTTGTCTTTGTCTCTGTTAAAATAGGACTGTAAAATATTTTTTAAAATATTGAAGTTAGTATGTACAACATACGTACGTACGTACAAGTGAGTAAATCCTCTAATTAATATTTGCTCTGATTAAATATAAAGGTCCTTCCTTTGATTTATACCAAGGAATAAATCTTCCATAGGGTCATAAAGAAATCTGCCAATTAGTACATTAAATGGGCACTGGCTGAGTTGACTATAATCCCATAGATGTTTAGAATAATATATTATTAATAAAAATACATTATTTATGATGTGGTCGGCACTATTCTAAGTGATTTTAATTAATACATATTTAACCTTCACAACAATTCTATTAGGTATTAATTTTTCCCTCATTTGTAGATAAAGAAACTGAAGCACAGATAATTGGCTGGAGATCAATTTGCTAACAAGTAGGAAGCAGGTTTGAAACTTGGGAGAGTCTACACCTAACCCCTGGGTCATGCTGTGTAAATGGGTCAGTCTTGGATTAATATCCTAGGATAGACTTTCTCATATTAGGCCTCACATGTCAGACTGTTTCAAGAATCACTAACTCATTAGCAGTCTTTAAAAGGGAAAAACATTCTAACCATTCTTATTTCTGATTTTTCTTATGGTTAAGCAACTGAATTGTGTATTAGATTGTGGAGAGTCTTTGGAATTTGATTCTCAGCTGTCTTACAATACTCGTGCCATTTGGGACAATATTCTTCATTAACTTTCAACTTTTTCATCTCTCAATATGGTTAAAAGTAGAACTTACCTCACAATTTCTTTTTGTCAGACTGAAGAAATACATAATTCTTACAGAAATTATTAGCACAAAATCCTTGAAGTATTAAGCAAGTCTCCAAGAACTGTTAAAGCAAATAGAAATTTCAACAAAATTTATGTCAATATGTGAAAATATTGACTGATGCTGGCTCCTTGTAATGAAATTAAATATAGTAATTGAATATAAATTTGATGAAATTCAAACATGTTTTTAATCCATTTGAAATTGCTTTAAAGTAGAATATTATACTCAAACTCTATTTTGAAAATGGAAAGAAACTAAATGGGTAAACAATTATTTTCTCTATTCCCTATATTAATATAATTTATAAAATGTAGTCAAGTTTTATTTGTCTTTAATGATTTGTATTTTAATGGAGACTTGGATATAAAGACTTGGGGGGACTTTAATATAATACAATTATTCATCATATTTGTTCCTTATTTTAAATATCTAGAACCATTGACAACAAAATATTACCACATGTCTCTCCCATGTTTAGTTAATCTGCAACTAAATTATGTTAAATGTCATAGATTTCCCAATTCTGCTTAAGGGCTAGGTTTGGGGGTGAATTTACTGTCCCCTTACAGTATTGCCATACACCAAAATATTCACACTAAAAAGAAACAAAGCTCAATACCTAAAGTTGTCTTTGGTGCCTGGTTTGGGACTCAGTGTAGTTCTTAGCAGACCAAGATCTTGTTCAGTATTTACCAAAAAATCATTTCTCAATGGCATTGCATATGTGAGCAAACTCTTTCTGGGAACTACTGTTCAGCTTTATATTTCACAAGTAAGGGGAAAAACTCTTTTCACAGCTGTGAATAAAATGCAAAAGTTCTCCCTTAAATGCTTTATTTGCATTTTGGAAAAGGTTCTTTCCAGATGTTTGTTTTCCATGCTCACAATCATCTTAATAAACAGCTTGTTAAACCAACATTTGCTAAGCTATAATAATAATAATAATAATAATAATAATAATAATAATAAATTATAGCCAATGTGTTTGAAGTGACGGAGTGACGGTTATGTACTAGCCATTTTCCGGGCACATTGTATGTATAATCTTTAGCTTTATGAATTCCTCTGCAAAGACAATATCAATACTTCATTGAAATCAGGAGACTGAAGCTCGGAGAGGCCCAGTGACATGCCTAAGGTCATACAAATAATAAGAGGCGAAGGCAGATATTAGTGACATGTTAGAAATATTCCACCTAGAGGCTCTTTTCACAATCTACTGTTGATAGGGCTTAACTATTTTATCACTTTGTAGTTATTTCCATTTCAAAAGCAGACTTTGGAAGTAATATCTTCTAACCACTGAGAATATCTGTAACAATAGACTTTCAGACTCTATATTTTGCCTATCCTCTCAACCAGATTGCAGTTTGCCCCTTTTCCAAGAGTTCTTGGAAGGTTTATTCTTGCAGATAAGGGATCCAATGTCTGGACTCCTTAAAAAAGTTTTCAATAGTCAATATGGGGAATGTTGGCAGCCTACACTTGAACTAACTTGTGACCACATCAACTTGCTATGAATTTTTCTTAGATGCAATTATCAGAAAAAGCTATTTGCAATTAGTTTAAACAAGTCCGAATTTATTTTCAGAAAATGTTTGCATGTAGGCAGTGATATAATTTGCTCACAGGCTCGTGTCTGAGTGACTCAGAATAATTCTAATTCTCAACACCACAGTAATTAGTGAGTTGGATTTTCACCTCATGACAAAATAAGTCATCAAGACTTTACTCATATCAGGAAGAAGGAAGGACTCTTGTGACTCTATATTTTTTTACTGAAAACACAAAAATTTCCCTAGAAAAGCCAGCAGATTTTCACAAACAGTTCCTTTTTGGGGCTGTCTCATGTGGCCACTGCTAGCTGTAAGAGATGCCAGGAAAGCAGAGTTTTTCTCTAGGTCTGTAATTTGATGAGGGAGAGCATCGGAGAAAGGAGGGCACCTTGAAAACATGAAACAGGAATGCAGATGTTTAAGCAGAAGACTGATTAACCACTCAAGCCTCCAACATGCAAAAATAAACTACTATCACCCAGGTAGGCCAAGACCACCCTAACACCAGGCATGCTGTCGAAAGGCTGTAATCCCTAGAATCCCTAACCAGGACCTAACAATTTTCACAAAGAGAAAAATTTCATTCCCCAGATATGTAAGTGATTCCTTTAGCTTATACCTCCTATCTGAAGCTCTTTCCTGCCCACGGTGGGATTCTGCTCTCTCTGTTTTTCCTAATAAATTTGCCAAATGCTATCATCATTAGTCTCCTTGAATTATACTCCATGCCTCAGGACACACATTGGTATCCTGTGTCCATGCACGAATTATCTGGCTCCTGGACTTGATTCAACATGAAGGAAAGGATAATGAATGTGATATTGACAACTCATATCATTGGCCACACTTTCTATAGACATTACCCCCTCATACTCATCAGGAGCGAAAGCCATTCATTCCGTTTCATGTTGGCAGAGACTTTTTCTTTGCTATCTACTTCTGTTAACTCACAATAACTGGGCTATTGCAAGTGTTTAAGAATCTCTTGTTTATTAATGCAAATTTAAACCTATAAAAGCTTTAGTATGTTTTCCCAAATCAACCTTAAGTAAATAGCCTCAAAGGGAAGTTGAAAGAAAGAAAAAAGAATAAAAGGAAACAGGAGGATAAGGGAATGAGAAAAAATGAAATTGCTTAAGTTAGTAGCCATTCTGGAAAGAATAAAAACTTAAACCTTGGGATAAAGTACTCTAATGTAGTTCAAGGAGAGACAGATTATCTTGATTTTGCCACCATGGGTCTTTGCTATGATGATGATAAACCTCCACTTGGACACCTGACAGCATCTGCAGATACTCTGTGTTGAGATGTGCACAGGTGAGTGTCATGAGCCATGAGTGCCATGAGCCCTTTCTAAGCATTGTCCTGGAAGCCAGCAGGAAATATGAAACTTGGGGGTCAATTATAACTTCTCTAATGAGGAAGTATCCCAGTAATGTGTTGTGTGTTTTCTTCCCTCCAAATGCAAAAAGGTTTCCTGTGTCCCTCTCAATTTAATTTATACCTTACTACTTAAGAAAGAACTATTTAATGAGTGTCCTTAAGGAAAAATTAATTTCTGGATGGAATTAATGTAAATATTTAAAGTGAAGGCAATTTGGGCTCTATAGCTCAAATTCTCTTCCTTCTTGTTTTCATTTTGCTCTTTCACAGATACTAATCAAAGCATTCTGTAAAGTCCACAAGAATCTTGGAAAAAGTGAGGAAGTCAATACAGGGTAGAAGGGAATGGCATTTGTATTTGTAGGTCATTAGTCTGGAGCACTGCTAGCTAGAGTTAGCTGACCTGGCATGTCCTTTAGATGCCCTGTCACAGGTCCAAGAGCCTTTTAGAGTGTAAATAGCAATATGACAAGTCTCCATTCAATTTATAGTGCTATTACTGTGGGCTTTTGCAGTAAAGGCTTTTTCCAAGGTGGCATTCCCTAATGCCCACCACCAACCCGAAGTATAGGCTGATTTAACGCCAGTGTTTACAAATTGCTAAATACTTGGAAACAAAATTAAAAATGATTCTTTGCATATAATTTGAGTGTGTTCTTAGGCACTGAATGTTTTGATTTTAAATAACCATATGTCTTATTTAAAATAAGGTAAGAAGTTCTTTCTCTGCAAATCACAAAGAAGAAAAATGCCTTGGATTGAATTGTCTTTCTTAGTGCTTGATAAAATAGTAAGTTTCCTGGTCTATTGTTCTGCAATAACAGCCTTTCTGAAAACTTCTATTGGAAATATTTATGCCAATGCTCTAGTGGTTTCTTTAATAAAGTCTCACCGTAGACAACTGGGGAGTGAGTGCCTGATTTTTGAGCAATGATCTCTCAACAAAACCAGTTAATTCACTCTATTTATCCCGCCCTGAGAATTCCCAAGCTTACCTGTAGCCCAGCAGTACTTGCTCCATATTTAGAGACCATAGGGGAAAGAGTTCCCATTAAGCTATGGCCCAGAAAAATAAGTTAGTTGTAATTGAATCTCAGTTAAACTTCTTGCATAGTTACTTATCTGCCCTAGACTGAGGGGATCTAATTTCAGGGCTGGAAACCATGAAACGCACAAAATCACAAAATCATATCTTGAAAAAGAAACATGAAGAGCTTGGGAGAAATTTGCACTATTGAAAAAAAAAATTCATGGGCCTGAGATGCATAAACTCAAGGATGAAAGTTCTGTTCAACCTGACTAGGCAGAATTATCCTGGCAATCATTGAATTCTAGCTTGTGCCTTTCATAGGTCAGCTGCTACCTGGAGATGGCTGAACATTTTTACTTCAAAATGAAAACAAATTAAATCAGTAGTAACATTAGAATGTTACTCTAAAAATGTCTGTTGTTGGGAATGATAAGAGCATTTTCCTTGAGTTTCCTTAGTAAGAGCTTTTTGCAGTTAGGAGCAAGCCTTTTTTAAGTTTTAGCCTCAGAGTTTCACATATTCATTCTTTAATAAATACTATTGAATGCTTATTGTATGCTAAGACTGTCTAGTCACCTGAAACACAGCAGTTAACAATAGAGACAATAATCCCTCTCCTGTGCAATGTCTATTCCAAAGGGAAGGGACCAATGAGAAACAAAATAAACAGAAAATAATGTAATGCACTAGAACACTAAATGTACCTTATGAGAAGAAAACAGAAATGGTAAAAGGTAATGCCAGTGGCAATTGCAATTTTAAAAAGATGGTTCAGGAAGATTTCTCTGAGGCAACGTTTGATCAAAAGTTGAAGGAATTGTGGGTGAGATCAGTCCTGGGTTAAGCAATAGAAAACTCACAGGTCCTGAAGTAGAAGTAGTAGAAGACCCATTGAAGGAACAGCAATGGCACCCATGTGCCTGGAACTGGATTAGAAAGAACAGGCAGTTGAAGAGGTCAGGGAGGCTGTATCACAGAGGTCCTCAAGAATCACTGTAGGGTCTGTTTTTCGCATTCTCAGTGAGGAATCATTGAAAAGTTTAGAACATAGAAAAGACAGGAGTTGACTTTTTTAGGAGGGCATTCTGATTCTTTGGACTAGAGTGGAAGTAAATAAAAATGCAAGCAGAGACCAGTTGGGAGTGTCAGAGATGATCCCAAGGTTTTGGATTTGTCAGTGTAATGTTCTGTCTTTTGATTTTAGGGTCTGTGCCTGTATAATTGCCAAGGCAGAGTTAGGAAAGGCTGAACATACATCATGGTTCTTGGAAAAGCATCAATAATTCTTTTGGATAATGTTGTTTGAAACAAGATATCCAAATGAAAATGTTTAAGAGAAACTTGAATGGTGATTATGGAATTTAAGAGACTAATCAGTGCTGGAGACACATTTGAGGTCAAATTCATTGACTCAATAAATGTTAACTTTAAAAAGTGAGTTTTGGTGTCAATATAGTACAGGAATTTTAAGAGAGTTTTCTCTTTGGGAAAACAAATCAGTGTCTATCTCCTTATTTATTCATGGTTTCACTTACTAAATAATAATTAAGCATTGTTTATGAACCTGATAGTGTAATTGTACATGCATTGATTAATGTGATAAGTTTCATCTATGCTCTCACATGGTTCACAGGCAAGTAGGAAGAGATACATCACCAAAAAACTTGATTTCAGTGCATGGTATGAGCATTAGAATGTCTAATGGGAGTAGTGAGTTGTGTCACCTCCCACAGTTAATGAGCCAGGGATTACTTCTTAGAAGTATATGCTGAAATCTTAGGAAATATAAATGAAAAGATGGGGAAATTGTCCTAGACAAATCAAAACAATCTACAGAGAGGCTTAGAATTGAGAGAGAAAGTGTATTTTATTTGTAAAATGTAATTAGTTCACTTTGCTTGGACATACAATACAGGGTAGGAGTTGGGTAAGGTAGAAAGGATTGAAAATATAGAGGCCCTTTTAAAGGAATTTGTACTTGAACCTAAACACAAGAGCAAAAATAAAAGTTTTAAAAACTTCAAGCAACAGGTACTTATTTTACTCAGTCAATGTCCAAAAGTCAACTGAGATGTTTTTGCTCAATAAAATTTAGACACCATGTTATTTTGAAGAAATTTCCCTGTGAATCTCAGATCTGATTTATTATTTTATTGTGCCTGATATGCCCATCTATTTTTATTAAAGTATCTGATAATTTACCTCTTTTGCTAATCTTCAGTTCTAGTTTTGATGTGCATTCAAAGATAATGCTGAATATCTGAACAAGAGATATTCATGCTTGCTCAGGTTGCTGAGAAATCAGTCCTTTGTTGTTTAAGATGATATCTTTAAAATGTTGAAAAAAAAAACCAGAGAACAGAAATGAATGTTAAAGATATAGATATTGTACATACAGAGTTTTAAATTAAAAACAGTGTTTAAAATTCTAGCTACCGTAGTTTCTTACCATTTACTACAGCAATAATTTAAACATAGGCAAAGTTGAATGTCTAGTAATTAATGACCATTCATGATACCTTAGACAGTCTTTGTATAAATATGCTGAACGGATTCACTGGAAAGATCAACAAGTGGAATGGATTAAGAAGACATGACAGAGAATAAAGGCATACAAGGAGAAAATATGCAGACATTAATGCCATATATCTATTGTAGAAAAAGGAGATGAGAGGAGAGAAAGTTAACAATCTTTAAGGTTTAAATAGTGGAATTTTCTTTCAGAAGGACTCTACTATCAGAAGAGAGCTTTCTAAGGTAAAGCTAAATAGTTTAGACTTCTTTTCAAATCAAACTTAGTAGGACCCCTTCACACTCAGACATGTGCATAGGTAAATGCCATGGATAGCGACAAGTTACTAATATCCTTTTAGATAACCTAAAGTTCTCAGGAGGATTTATAAGTAATAACATTAGGTTGCTAAAACCTAAAATTCTTATTTTACTAACAGAATATTATTTTAATATCAACCAAACAATGAGATTCCTTCCTAATATTAAAGATAGTTCACGTATCAACATACTACTCTTACAATATATCATTAAAGTGGATAAAATGGTGTTACAAAGCAATTAAACAATTTACTTATTGACTACTTTTTCTGTTTTCTAAGTTTTAATGTCCCATCTTTGTAGTAGTTTCTTTTGTATAGTTCAAAAAATTGGTCTTAAGAGTTTCAGGGGAATTTAAGGTAGTAACAGGATAAAGTGATGGGTCATTCTTGTGGATCAGAATGGTCTAAAATTTATAATTTCCCATGGGAATTGTGAAATTATTTAAATCAAATAAAATATGCCAACAATACCCACTTATGTAAGATGTCCAACATAATTATTTAATAAACAAACAGCTCAAAAATGTGAGCAGCATTTAATTTTAAACAAAAATATTGTTTATGTAGTTTTTTCTTTGGATTTCCAAACTAGCAAAGAGTACTAGATAATAGTCATCTTGATCCTAAAAGGAGAAAAAATGTCAGCCCACTCTAATTTTCTTTTATGATGGAGTGACCAGCTTTTAGGTGCAAAAAGCAATAGGTGTAATATATCTCTCCTTCAGGAAGGCTTTGGCTTTGTTCCCCAAGATATGTTCATAAACAAGTCAGGAAAAAATATTGTTGTTTATTTATGTTGGATGTCAGATGTATGAAAGCCCAAGGACTACTTATCAATGATTCAGAGTCTACACCAGAAACAGGTTCTCTAAGTTTGACTAAAGTTCAAAATGTAGAGCAAAAATACATCATACTCCCTTAGAATCCAGGATGATTTGTTATAAATTAGCAAAAAGATGGATATGAAACTCAACTGATGACATTTAAGTAAGCTAAATTCAGTTATTTTTGGAATAGTAGCTATAGAAACCTAGAGGGTAGCACTTACTGTCGGAAAAAAAATGAAGGCGAATCTAAGTTTACCCTTATGAGTTTTACCTCAAAAATGGTATGTCGATATTTTAACACACAGTATGTGGTTTCAGTCTTCGATGCACTCAAGTTAAGAAAAGGTATAAAAGTGTTCTTTGTCCTTTTAAGAAGAGTTAAAAGCCATTTGAACATAGACACATAGTCTTGCATCAAGGAATGTCAAGGATTGATGACCACTACAAGAAGCTAGAAACAGGAAGGAAAGTATTCTACCCAGAGTCTCAGAGGGAATATGATCCTACTGATATCTTGATTTCAGATTCTGGTCTCCAGAATTATGAGCAAGTGATTTCTGTTAAGCGGTTCTAAGAAATCTATTAGGACAACAGCAGATATTCCACTGAAGGAAGTTGTAGGTATGAGGAAATTAGGGTGCTAACTAGACAAATGGGCTCTCAGGGTAATCCCTAACAAGTTACTTACTCATTAGCTATAACAGGTAAATAATTTCACTCATTTGGGTCTTAATTTCCTAAACTTTATAAAGGAGAGATACTGTAATAAAATGGATTAAATCAACTTTCCCAGATAGTATTCTGCCAGGCATATTTGTCCAGAAGGGAAAGAAAAGTTTAGTTTTATAAGATTTTGCATATTTTTTGCATTTCACAGACCTCTTAGGGTCTACACATGGTTCCCAGTTTAGATCGCTTGCTTTAAACCACGCTGCCTCTCCAAAAGCAAGTCTCTTATTAGAGCAGTGATAGCAGTTTCAATCAGCCAGTGATATAAAGGTAAGGAACAGCCCTCATTCAGCATTCTGCCCTCTGACATCCATCTACCTACTTATTTTCTAAGGTCCTACAAGATTCATCCCCCACAAAGCTTTTCCTTGACTGTGTCCTTTTACTATATTTGTCCCAGTAGCTAGTCTCAGAGCTTCATGGTATAATATTTGATCATTTACAGCTTTAGTGATTATATCATATTTTCCATTTTTTTGCAAATAAGTTACAAAATATTCCTCATGGTTTGGAAAAAAACAGGTGGTAAATTCTTACTGCTCATAACTATTCACCGTGGGAACCACTGCTGAAGGTTTTTATTCCAGTATTCCTAAATTTCACCCTTGGTAGACGATAAATATTTTCTTCCACACTCTGAAATGGGAAGTCAGGTGCCGAGAGTAGGATAGAACAAAGGAAGGAGGGGAAGAAAGAAGAGTGTGGACTTCTGTATTATGATAAGTTACTATCTGTTACCTCCAGGATAAGAACAAAAGGTATGTGGTGATAATTTATTGGGAAAGTAGGGAGGTTATAAATGGTGACCTCACCAGTGATGGTTTAACCTTTTGAAATCAATTTCTGGGTAATGTCACACAGCAACTTTAATAACAGACTTGATAGCTATTAGTGTGGAAGATGAGGACATAAGCTTCACCCCTGAAGTCTTTGCAAACCACTGCTGTGTAAGAAAAATCGTTATACTCTCAAAAGTCATAAAGTCAAAACAAAAGTCTCAAAGATTGAGCAGATAATTCCAGGGAGACCTATTCAGAGCACCTTCCTCAGTTATAGTCAATTTTCTTTCACATGTTTATTCTTTTGTCAGATATTTATAGTCCTAATACCAGAAGTCCATTGAACATCAACCATTGATACAGTAACATAAAGCAGATTTATATATTCAGCTTTCCTAATACTCTATTGGGAAGAGAAGACATTGCTCAACCTAACAGCCTCCTTTCATAAGAGATATTCATTTTAAAATGTTGTCTTATAAATACAAGATGGACTGAGGCTTGTGTGCTCTAAATATTTTAAGGGATTTATGTTTTCATTAACTGTCCTTTTAATCAAACTTCAATGCATTGCTAACACTGCAGAGATTTCAGGGAGAAAAATACTACTTTGCTGTTTCAAAGTTAAGTTTCCTAGTAGGAAGGAAATCCAAAAAAAGTTCATAAAAGATGATATTATGAACATATTCTCAGATTCATTATTATTTATAGAAAGTCTTCTTTTATTATATCATAGTTTATATATTGTTATTATCTCTTCTCCTTGAATACTTTTTTTTTAAAGGAAAGGCACAGATAGGAATGAAGGCAAGCAGGCAGGTAGGAAGAGAGAGGAGGAAGAAGCATCTTTATTTATTTTTATTTAGTTCATCTTGGCTGGTCCTCCTGGTCCCAGTTCAAACCCAGGTCCTTTGGATGCATGTGGATCATGCCTGGTCAGAGGTGGTGAGCCAAACTCGTCCTCTCCCAGGGCATGACGCATCTTGAATACTTTATGAAAATGTTCCAAGTTGTATATCTGCATTTTTGTAGTGTATATATATATATATGATACGATACATATAACATCTATATCTACCGAGTGTCTGAAAAAATTTCCTTTTTAATTCGGTGCATGTCAGTTTCTAAATTTGCAGTGTTTTCCAAACTGTGCTTTCAAGTACTAGAACATCCAGATTCATTGAATTGAACTTTTGTCCACTGACTGTTTCCTCCCTCATGAGCTATGCTTTTCCCCCATACACTATACTTTACTCTCATCCTAGAAATCAATTCTCTATCTTCCCTCAGTAACAGTTCCCAGTTCTGAACTATTTCCTTTTTCTCTTCATCTCAACTTTGTGAAGGAGTATCCTAAACATTTTGTTTCCACTTTCTCAGCATCCTTTCAGCTCTTTAACCCATTGCTGTATTATCTCAGTCCCCAAATACTGACTGAAATCACTCTTCCTTGTGTCCATAAAGGACACCAATTTTAAAATGGCTTCTTCATTAATTTTCTTAATTGACTTAGGCAAATCATTCGTTTGGCAAAATCGTTAATATTGCTTAATGTGATATTTTCAAAAATGTTTAAGTAGTGAATCTTTCTTAGATTAAAATGTCGTTCAGTAGTTAATGAAGAAATGGGATTGATTTGAATGAATTGAGATGCAGACCCAGCTGCATATTTATTAATTAGATATTCATTTGATGCCAGCGGGAAATAATCTTGACTTTAAAAAATAGGGGAATTAAAGGTTTTTCAGCTCAGTTGAGGTATAATCAACAGAATTGTTTGATATTTAAAGTGTACAAGGTGATGTTTTGATATGTATTTACCTTATGGAAGAATTTCTCTCATTAAATTCATTAATATATCCCTCACCTTCCAGGTTTATATATTTTCTTTTTTGTGTTTGGTTTTGGTATTCATTTTGGTGTTCATTTAAGTTCTACTACCTTAGAAAATTTCAACTATGCCACAAAATGCTATCAATATAGAGTATACCTTATGTCTGAGGACCTTATTCATTATATACCTCTAAGTTTGTACCCTGCTTTTTCAAACCTCTGCCAACAAGGTCCTATTCTCCCACCTGCCAAAAGTCTACGGTAGTAAGCATTTCTACTTTGTTGGGGCACAGTTGAAAATTTCCCACCACTCTGAGTTCTTCTCAGCTGGTAGAACAATCAAAACAGCATCAACAAGTTGCCAGAATGAAAAAAGATCAATTTAATAACCTGAATTCAGAGTAGCTATATTATGTATGTCCAAAAGAAGAGGTTTAAATCCTGACCTAAGGATTGGGGAGAAAGGCTGGAATGACTTTATGTTTACTTTGAAAATAAAGAGGAGTTTCTCAAATAGGCTATTTCTAGAGATTATCCTACACCTGAATACTTCATTCTTCTAGGTAGGTAAGGGGAGGCAACAAGTGATTCTTCTGAGAGGAAAAGGGCAATTGATTTAAACTTGAAGTAATTTTTCTAAGGATTTCATCTCTGAAGATCTGGGGGAGGCCAGTTCTGAACATCTTCAACCTGGTGATTCTATGAGTTCTTTTCTGTTTTTGTTTTGTTTCGTTATTTTTTAGATTCCACGTGTAAATTGATAACATGCAGTCGTTCTCTGGCTTATTTCACTTAGCTTCATCTCTGTGGTGGCAAATGACAGGATCCCTACTAATGAATATATATACATCATTATTTGTGAATATATGTTCATTTTATTTAGCTTAAAAACAAAAAACATGTATGTATATTATATTTATACATATTTATATAAATACATAAATTATGTTTATCATATATGTATATGTATTCACATGTATGCATATAGAATATACATATAATTTCTTGGTCCATGCATCTGTTTATGAACACATAGGTTGGTGTTTGGTTATTGTGAATCATTCTGTAGTAAGCATGGGAATGCAGACATTTCTTTAATATAAATTTTTGGGGGGTGTATTCCCCAAACTAGGATTTCTGGATTATATTGAAGCGCTATTTTTAATTTCTTGAAGAACCTCCATATTGTTTTCCAGTGTGACATTACCATATGCGTTTCCTCCAATAGTGACAAGGTTACAAGTTACAGTTTTTATCTGCATCCTCACCATTTGTTATCTCTTGTCTTTAAATAATAGTCATGCAAACCAGCGTTAGATATTTCCTTGTGATTATGATTTGCATTTCCATGATGAAAAGTAGCATCGTTCATTAGTTCATGTACATATTAGTCATTTATATGCCTTTCCATTCAGGTCCTTTGTCCAAATTTGATTGGATTATTTGTTTTATTTTGGTTTTGGGTTGTATAAATTCCTTGTGTATTTTGGATATTAATACTTTATCTGACATGTAGTTTGTAAATATCCCATTCATTGGTTACATTTTTATTTTGTTGATAGTTTCCTCTGCTGAGCTGAAAATGTTTAGTTTGACACCATCTCATTATATTTTTGCTCTCATTGCATTTGCCTTTGGTGTCAAATCCAAAAAAAATTTGCCAAAGAGCTTACCCCTACGTTTTCTTTTGGGAGTTTTATGTTTTCAGGTCTTAATGTTCAATTTTTTTATCTGTTTTTAGTTGAATTTCTGTATGATGTAAAATAGGAGTCCGATTTCATTGTTTTGCATGTTAATGTTTAATTTTATTGAAGAGAAAATTCTTTTTCCATTGTATTTTCTTGACCACGTATGAATTTTTTTTCTGGGCTCTCATTCTGTTCTGTTGATCTATGTCTCTGTTTTTATGCTAATACATGCTGTTTCAATAACTCTAGCTTTGTAATGTAGTTTGAAATCAAAACATGTGATGCCTCCAGCTTTGTACTTTTTTTCTAAAGATGGATTTGACCATTCTGGGTCTTTTGTGGCATTCTAAAAGTTTACTGCTGTTCTATCTGTGAAAAATACCATTAAAATTTTGAATCTGTGGGTCACTTTTGATAGTATAGACATTTGAAAAATATTAATTCTTCCAATTCATGAGCATATAGTACTTTTTTCTGTGTTTTCTTCAATTTCTTTCATCAATGTCATAGTTTTCAGTGCACAGGTATTTCACTAACTTGTATAAATTTGTTAACTATTTTATTCTTTTTGATGTTGCAAATGCAATCATTCACTTAATTTCTTTTTCTGATAGTTTTTTGTTATATATTAAAATGCATCTTAGGTTTGAACATTGATTTTGTGTGTCTTGCAGCTTTACTGAATGTATTTAGTTCTAACAGTTGGGTATTTTTTGTTTTTGTTTTTGTTTTTGGTGGGGGGAAGAAGAAGCATTTATTTTATTTACTTGTTCATCCTGGTTGTTTCCCCCAATCCTGTGACATAAGCCCAGCTCCTTAGGTTGTATGTGGACGAGTTGTCCAACAATTACAGACTTAAGTCAAATTCTAAATTTCTCTTGTCACAAAATGGGTTCTTTACTGTTTGCCAGGGTGTTTCAGAGTTGCAAATTTTCATTTTGTCCTGTATTCCCATATTCAATCTTGGCTGCCACAATCAGACAGACAGAAAGCAAATACTTTCTTCTTGCATCTGTAGAGGAAACCTTGTCAGTAGCCTGTAACTGCTCTAGGTCTGTCAAATGGGCATATTATTTCTAACAACCTTTTTTTACAGATTTATTAGAGCTTTCTATATAGTATAGCATGTTATCTACAAATAGATAAAATTTTACTTCTTCCTTTCCATGTGGATGCTATTAATTGTTTTATTCTGTAATTGTTCAGAGTAGAACTTGTAGTTTTATGCTGAATAAAAGAGTTAGGAGTAGACATTTTCATTATGCTCCTAATCTTAGAAGAAGAGCTTTTCATTATGGAGTATGAGATTAGCTGTGGATTTGTCATACAGGCATTTAACATGTTGGAGTAACTTCCTGCTTTCCCCAGTTTTACTGAGAGTTTTTAGTACGAATTTATGTTGAATTTTGTAAAATGCTTTTCCACATCTGTTGAGAGGATATGATTTTTATCGTTCATTGTGTTAATGTATTGATGTTGAAGCATCCATTCACCCCCCAAGTAAATCCCACTTGATCCTGATCCAGGTAATGTTATCTAGAAGTCATTTTGCCAATACTTTGTTGAGATTTTTTGAATTTTTGTCCATCAGGGATATTTTTATGGTGATTATTCTTCTTGTAGTGTCCTTGTCGGGTTTGGTATAATGATTTTTCTGACCTCACTAAAAGCGTTAGCAGGTGTTGCCATCCTCTCCTTAATTCTTGGAAAAGTTTGTAAAAGATTGGTATTAATTCTCCCTTAAATGTTTAGTAGATTTCACCCATGAGGTCATCTGGTCCTCGATGTTTTTTTTCTTGGGAAATTTTTAATTATTGATTTAATCCTCCTCTTAGTAATTAGATCATTCAGATTTTCTTTTTCTTCTTGATTCAGTCTTGGTATGGTGCATGTTTCTAGGAATTTATCCATTTCTTCTATGTTATCCAGTTTGTTGAACTATAATCGTTTATAGTAGTCTCTTACGATCAGTTATTAATGCCTTCACTTTCACTTATGATTATATTTATATTAATCCTCTCTTTTACCTTGGTAAGTATAGCTAAAGTTTATTTTATTGCATTTATCTTAAAAAATATCTTTTAGTTGCATTCATTTCAATTGTCTTTTTAGTTTCATTTTTTCTGCCTGCATTTGTTGTTCTACTAAGTTGGGGTTTAGTTTGTTCTATTTATAATTCCTTGAATTATAAAGTCAACTAATTACATGACATCTTTTTTTTCCTAATGTAGGTATTTAGTGGTATTAATTTCCTTTTTTAAAATCAATTTGTCACATCCGATAAGCTTTGATATATTATATTTCTATTTTCATGTGTCTCAAGATATTTTTAGATATTTCTTTTTGTTTCTTCCTTGACACATTCATTGCTAAGTGGCATGTTGCATACTCTTCAAATATTTATGAATAATCTAATTTTCTTATAATTTATTTTGAGTTTCATACCTTTGTAGTCAGAAAAGATACTTGACATTAGTTTAGTTTTCTTAAAATCGTTAGACTTGACTTGTGGCCTAATATATGGTCTATCTTGAGAAATAGTCTATGTGCTTGTAAAGATTGTGTATTCTGTTGCTAATATCTGTAATGTTCTTTAAATACAAGTTAGGGGCCACGCCTTGGTGGCGTAGCGGCTTGGTCAGCTACCTCTGCCGAGAGTGCAGTCCAAATATACCCCAAGAACCTAGGTTCACATCTCGGGATTGGGGTAAAAAGCCAGGAAGAACAACTAAGTAAAATTAAGTGCTTCTTTCTCCTCTCAGTTCCTGTCGGCCTGCCTCTGCTCACTTTCATTTTTTCCTGCAAAAAGAACAATCTGTAAGTTTCATATGATCTAGTGTACTTTAAGTACAATATCTCCTTATTGATTTTATGTCTGAGCAATCCAATGATTATTGAAAGAGGGTTATTGAAGTTTCCTATTATTATTTTATTGCTACCCATTTCTCCTTTCAGATCTGTTTTTATTTGTTTTATTTATTTATATACTCTTATTGTAACTGAGCAGTTAAACCAGGACTCAGTGACCCTAGCCACTCAGCAAAACTGAGGAATCTATGGCATGTAATTAATTTATAGTTTGGTTAAAAGTAAACTTAGCTGGGAGATAATGGGTAGAACTAGCTTTCTTCCATTCAGGCAGGAAGAACACATAAATAATAAAGCAAAAAATTTTTCAGAGACAAAACATGATTGTAGTATTATATGTTCCTAACTATATGAAAGTATGATAGTTAATAAAAGTAATGATGCATACAACCAAAGTTGACTTCATTCAGAGTTCTCTTTAGGAATAATAAATATTATTTGTTGAGTAGTTCATGAAATTTTAAATGCAATTTCAGAAAGGTCTTGGTTTTGTTAAAAATGAAGTAACACAAACACAAATACTTCTTATTCTTAGTATGAAGTGACCAGCAGAATGCCTGAATGGTTAGCCAATTATGTCAAGACAAATGTCAAGTTTCATTTGGATAAGGTCAAGAGCTCATTTGTTCATCAGTGACAGTCAAACGTGGAAAACAAATACTGATATTGAGAGAAAAAGACTTTTTATTTAAAGATCAATCACTGGAGAATAATTACCAGAGAATGGTGGACTAGGGTCCAAAACAACCGTCTTCTTTCTCAGGGCCAGTGAGAACTTTTTAATAAAGCAGGGAAGGGGGCATGCAGGAATGTGGGAAGGAAATTTGCAAAGGAGAGTAATGGATGTGCAGGACCTGGACCCTTATCACTGATGATGATGATGTGTGTGAGGGTACTTCACCTTGTGGGCTACTCTAGCTTGACCTTTAATTCCAGCATTCCAGGGTTGAGTGTGTGGCAGTGATAAGATTAATTCCAGGTGGTTTCCTGAGGGGAAAAATCAGTAAACAAATGGGCTAGTTATTTTATTTATCACTTGAGAACTAGGAGAACTATGTAGAGGGCTGCAAAATTTGCTAAGGGTCTGCATGCAAACGTCAGTTTTCCAGAATATATACTACTCTGAGAACAGCAGCAACAACCAATGTGGAAACTAGTTTTATAGGCCCAGTCAGTCAGTGGTCAGAAGTTGTGATGTCAGTTCACTCAATCTTGGATTTTCTCCCACTATTCCTTCAACCAACTGAAGCCCTGTCAAGATTACAATCAGGAGGGCTACATTAGGCTCTTTGATGGTCCTCTTCTTCTACAAAAAAAAAAATAAAAAATATAATTCATGAATGCATGTTCATATTGTGTTTTTATAGATTCTGAATTCATCTCTTTGGCATCCATTCTTCACAGATACATTGTATTACGCTCAATTTATTTTTAAATTTTCTATATATGCAATGTTCTAGTATTTTGGGAGCCAACAGACCCAGGGAGAGGCCACTCCTCTCAGGGCTAGTTGATTCCTGAAGATGATCACAATTTGCCCAAAGAGCATGTGTCTTGCATGCAAGCCAACCAATCCTAAATCCATCCACGCAACTACCTCCTTCTCTAACTCGCTTACATTAAATCAATATTTCTCTGTGTGCTAAATCATTCCAAGGCTAGGTACTAAGCAACAAGACTCCCAAAACCTGCCAGAATTGCTCAAACACACCAGTTTTGAACTAATTCCACTCTGCTTTGTTTTTCTTTTTCCATGGGAAATCTGATAAAAACGGACCTAGACTTTCTTCTTGCTCCTTTCTGCTTCCTGACCAACCCTATGCTTCTCTGAAACTCTGCATGTCCGAGGCCTCTGAGTATAATCAGCTTCTTCCAGGCCTTGTTCCTCACGTGACTTCCTGTCTTTACTCTACCACATTCAGCATTTGCATTCTTAGAACATTGAGTTGGTCTGAAGACAAATGTACTGACTGCATACATGAAAACTTTGAAACAAAAATTGAATTTTCATCTTTTGTTTTAAAAGAAAGTTGAGAATGTGTCCTAATGGCCTAGCAGATAAGATTGCTGCCTCAGCTGGCACAGTCCATAGATAACACAAGGACCCAAGTTTGAGTCCCAGGGCCAGAGAGAGCAACCATGATGAACAACTGAATAAAATGTATAATATCCTTCCTCCTCTCTCTCAAAAAAGAAAACAAAAACAGAAAAATGAATAAATAAAGTGAAAAAGAATTTTTGTAGGATGCTAAAAGTACCATGGTCCTTGGACCCTGAATTTACTATCCCAGAGACTACCAGCTCTGAATGGGGCAGAGAAACTGAGTTAGAAAGAGCCAAAGTTTAGTTCTACATAATAAATGGAACTGAGACCTCGAACCTTTTCAACAATTGTCCCAGAATGATCAAGACTTCATCAATGACTGTCAGCTTCCTGATTTTTCCCCTTCCTATTAAATTAAAAGCAACCATAGAAAGTTGAATTTGCTTCCCAAGTCAATCATGTAAGATGCCCCCCTTTGAGGCTGCTTCTAGAGACTCAAGCTCTACCATGCAAATGACTTCAGTCTTGGCATAGAGCTTTCTCTCTAGTTTGCATTGCAAAGCTTTCCCTGCTGCATTGCTTGCTTCCAGGTTCCAAACAGAAATAATGTTGATAGATTCTCTTTCTACAGCAAACTCTGAATAAATAGCCTTTATGCTCCTTTGGGTAGTCTTCTTTATAGCCACATTCTCCATCTTTCTCGGAATTTTTAGTTAGGATGTTTTCTCCTCACTGAAACTCACCTGTCCTACACATTAAAGGAAAGTATTATGTTTTCTAGGATTATGAGCAAATAATCTGATGAGTTAATCTATGCACATATGAAGAAACAAATTCAAAACAGCCTGTGCCACTTTCCCAGAATGTTTGTACTGAAATGCAAAACTCTTGAATTTCATTTTCTGAAGATTTTCTTTCACCCAAGGAATTTTGAATAAAAGAGTCAACAGAAGAAAGCATCCAGCAACAAAAGCACGTGGGATCCTATTAGAAATGCACATCATTTGGGCCCTCGCCCCCAACATGCTCTGTGAATCCTAATGTACTGTTCACTTCCAGAACCATCACTCTAAATCAGGCCACCTTGGTCAAGTCTTTGAAATGATCTAAACCTTAATTTCTTTGCATATAAAATATAGTTGTGGATTCCTGACTTTCAGTTGTAAAGGGCGGTTGTGAGGATCAAGTTATTTGAAAAATTAATGTTTCAAAATGCCTTCTCTGAAGAAATGAAAGATAAACTAATATAAAACACTTTGCAGTCTGTAAGAAAAGAGTTGGATCTTCCTTTAGGAAAGCAATTGAAGATGGGAAGGAATTAAATAAGTTTTATAAAAGGGAAAAGAAATTCTAAGCCAGGAAAATAGAGACTGTCACTCACTTTTAATTCTTTACATCTTGTTTAATATGACTGGACTTGAGCTGCATGTGACAACAATCTTATATTTACATCCAACAGCTATCAAAGGGCAAGCCATTCATAGACAATTCTTACTAGGGCAACCACTTAATAGCTATATTTCAATGATTAAATTTCTACTCTGTTTGCAACTTAGTTTTCTTTTATGTCAAGTGAGAATGAAAGTGAAAATGGGCACCTTAGGGTGCAGTAGTAAACAACAATTGAAATAATGTATATACCATATTCTTCCCAGGCAATAGTAACAGGAAAGATAAGAATTTGATATTAAATCCATATTTTCCAGCTTGACTGATCGACCATGCATTGAGAACTACAATTTGCCTTAAATTCCCAGAAAGTATTCTGGGAATAATCTATACTATATGAGTTGTGCACCAATTATGAGTCCCTTGGTTAACTATGTCATCTGCCATTTTCCTCTCATCTTTTAAGTTGCTTTGTTCTAGACAAATGTTCATGCTAAAAAAGTAGCAAGTGAAATTTGAACTCATCAAAATCAGATTGTTATTCATGGGGGCTGTTAACACTAAGACTGAAGCCAAAAATATCTGCCTAAAGGCACTGATTCCTAAGGTAGGGGTGGCCATCCATGTGGTGGGCATTGTAATGCTGCTGCCCCAGTGCTGCGCCTTCATCACCATCACCAATGTCATCATTGTTGATGCCTCGCATTCAAAATATCCCATAGAGTTTACAGGGAAAAAATGAAAACCTGCTATTTTGTCTTCACTATTTTATTGACACTCCCTAAACCTTTTATTAGGTCCTGAGGCTATGAATGAATTAACACTGTTATGCTATTTTTAAAAATCATGCTTTCTTATCAGTACTGCCCAATTGTCCTTGAACCAAACTCTGTGCCTCTTATTTACCAAATGACTTCTTTATTCTAATGTAAATAGGTCCCTGTGGCTCTACCTTTCTCATTCTCTGAGTATACAGAGAAGTGCCTGAGTAGATAAAACACAGCTTAAACTGGAATTTACCCCTCTGCCTCTGATATATGTTTATAGAAACAAACATGTGCATGTGAAGACATTTTAAAAACACAAGGCATTATAGAAACAATGTCGTGATGATAAATTGTTGTCATTACTATAGCTTTGGTATGGTGGACAGATCTGAAGTTGGGTCTTGTGTCTCCATTGCCTGATGTCCATGCCCTGGTATAATGCTCTCCTCTGTGACTTGTCTTTAAACAACAGAATATCAAAGATGATGTGATGCTACATGATGTAAGGCTATGTTCTAGAAGATCTGCTAAAGCAATCTTCCTTCACTGACTTCGAAGAAGCAAAGTTTCATGAAGTTCATGATCATGATGGAGAAGCCTTTGAAGCAAAGAATTGTAAAATTTTCTATAAGCTGAGAGAGTCTTCCATCAAGAAATTGAATCCTTCAGTCTTGCAACTCCAAGGAAATAAATGATTCCAAAAGGCTGAGGGAGTTTGGAAGTGGATCCTTTCACAGTTGTACTGTGATGAGACTATAGCCACAGCACACACTTGGATTATAGCACGGTGAGAGCCTGGAGACGAGGACTCAGTGATGCCCAAATGCCTGATCTACAGACAGGATGAGAGTAAATATGTGTTGTTTTAATTTGGGAAGTCTGTGTTAATTTGTTCTTCAGCAATAGAAACTTAATAAAACATGTTAAAGGAATAAGACACAGAGTCACTTTCTTAAAAAAACTCATAATACATTTTCACCTAATATATTTTAAGTACAAATAATTACCTAATTTTTACTTCCATTAATTGCCATGACTATGAAGCTTAATTATTAATAGTTTCGTTATAGGAACAATTAGCATTTTATGGCTAATGGAATTATAAGATATATTGCAAGCATATGATTCTCATAGTTAAGATTTAGGAACTTATATTTAAGCATGATTAAATGAACATATGTTTTTATGTCTGCTTATCCAAGAATCCCAGTAAAATAATATTTTTTAAAAGAAGGTATAAATACAAAAGGAGCTAAGAATGGAAACAGTAACAATACTAGAGTGTATATTTCAAAAACATTGGATATTGTGAATGCAATGGATAAACAGCAAAGCAACTAGCATAAGAGTGAAGAAAGTTTACATCTGACTGCTTATGGGACTCCAGATGACTGAGGCGTTCAGCACAACAATAACCTCTGAAGGTAGGATTATAGGTTAAGATTAAACATAGCTATTTCCAAGTCTCAGTAGAAGCCATTAAGTCTTTAGATGTCTTCATTTCATCCAGACAACTAACCCTTCCTTGAGTAAAAGAAATAGAAATTTGCTATACATAAACAGTCCAATTAGGGTTTCTGAACTTGGAGTAAACATGAAGCATAAAATAACAACATTCTAAGTATGTTTAAGAAAATACATAAATTGCAGAAAATAAAATAAGGATCAAAATTTTTAGGCTAAAAATGGGAAGACATTAAAAACAAAATTCTAGAATTGAAATATAAAACAACTGCAATTAAGAGCTCAAAGAATGGATTTATCAATAGGTATATGCAACTGAAGAAATGAATGAAATTAAGCTAATTTCAAAAAGTAGATGGATGTTCATATGTGATGTCTGACATGGTAAAAAGATCTAACAAAGGTGTAATTAATTGCAGTTCCAGAAGAAAAGTAGAAGTGGAATTAAAGAGTAAAAATGATATTCAAAGAGATAATGGCTAAAATGTTCCGAAATGGCCCAAGTGACATCCAACCATAGATTTCAGAATCATGACATAATTCAAATAGTTTGCAAGTAAACAGAACAAAATAAGACAATTTAGGAACATCATGGTGTGGTTGCAAAATATAATCATCTTAAATACATAAGGAAGTTGATCTTATGCTGGACCATACTGACTCTCTTTATAGATTTTAAAGGGCTAAAATCATATAGGATATTCTTTAAATATAGTAGAACTAAGGTGGAAATTAAAAACAAAAAGATGAAAACTTTATATGTTTGAAGTTTAAGAAGTTTGCTTTTACATAATTCATGGGTGAATGGAAAAATAAAAATGGAAGTTACAAAATATTTGACACTGAATTATAAGAAAACTATATATTGAAACGAGAAATATAACAAAGCCAACATAAAAATAATTTGTAATGTAAATGCAGATACTTAAAAAAGAAAGCTGGATATCAGTGATGTAAGTTTTCATCTCAGTAAGTTAGAAAAATAGCAACAAAACTGGAAGAAAAGAACAAACGGAATCTAAATAAGAGCAGATGTTAGAAATGTAGAAAATAAACATATAATAAACAGTGAAAAGTAATTCTTATTTAAAAATACAAACAACATACATAAGCATTTAGTGAGAGAATGAAAGAAAAAAATTAATATTACTAATGAAAAAGACATAATATGGATCCTATGAACATTGAAAAACTGATGAAATATTGTAACTAAATTAGAAAATTTAGAAGTGGAAGCATTTCTTTAAAAAAGGTGAAATGAATCTGTAACTTACAAACAGAAATGAAAGTACTCACATTTTTTAAAATTCCTTGTGCTCTGGTTCTTGAACCCTGAAATCTGAGCTTCACATGGCCTGCGTCTGAGCCACTGAACCACAAGGGTGCACCAGAACTCAAAATTTATATAATATTATAGTTATTAAAGAAATTGGACCTGTGTTTAAAAGCCTAACATAAAGTGATGTTATTAACATCAAATTAATACAAACATTTTCAGGGAATAAGAAGAAGAGACAACAACTCCTAATTCCTTTTTTTAACTAGTTGAAGCAGGGATATAAGACTTGAAAAAAAATTCACAATAGAATATATCAAAATGGTCAATGACACTATAAAATGAGAGACTCCAGTGAAGAAAATATAAATTAAAGCCACAATGAGATAAAGACTTTAATGCCAAATTTGAGAATGTAGACAATTTAGCACTGTTATAACTAACTTGTAAAATTTCAACTTTGGAAAACACTCAGGTATTATTTACTGAGATTGAACATTTGAATATCAAGCAGTTACTTTTACTCTGCATATGTAATTACAAAAATAAATACAAATAGACAACAAAATTTGTGTACAAAAATGGGCATAGTTGTATTTATAATACTTCCAATCTAGAAGCCAAGTGCTTAAGAGCAAAATTAAATACTACTGAGCTATTAAATGAAAATCCATAGTTACATGATAATATGGTTGCATATCACAAATTGAATTAAAGAAGCTGGACATAAAATCATACTCACTGGCACACCCTGGTGGCCTAGTTGGTTGGTCCTCTGTGACAACATTCAGATACATCCCAAGGTCTTTGGTTCAAGACCCAAGACCTGGTGGGGCAGGTGGGGTGGGGGCCTCCCGGTGAGGAGGGGCATGTGGGACAACCAAGATGGACAAGTAAATGAAACAAATAGCTTGCTTCTTCCTACTCTCTCACTGCCTGCCTGCTGGCGTTCATTCTTGCCTGCACCTCCCCTTTAAACAATAATAAATAATAATAATAATAATAATAATAATAATAATAATAATAATAATAATAATAATAATAATAATAGTACTGCAGGATTCCATTATACAGTTTTGGATTTGTTTTTTAAGTAAAAGTCATCAATGTTTAACTAAATAGTGATCACCTCTGAAAAGAAGGCAAGTCATAGTGATTTGGGAATAGGCACAGAGAAGCTTCTTGATGCTGTTAACTACGTCTTGATCTTCATAACAGAGGCATTTTATTGTAATCACTTTTGTTATATGCTTATGATTTCCATTTCTATTACTATACATCAATAAAATATGAAAAAATTTCAAAGGCTAAAATATGAACAGAGAGCAATTACTATCATATTAGAGCAAAACTTTTAATGTAAAAGATTTAGATAAAAACAAATTTTATGATAAAAGAAAGCTGGAGCAGACAATACAGGGAACAAAAGAGACTTCAGCAAAGCTCATCAGTATCTTAGGAGACAAAATAACATACTGTGCTCACTAACTCAAGAGACTGTTAAAAAGAACTTTTAGAACTTGTAAAAGTATTTTGGGAGTTGAAAGCTTTAACAGGATAGTTAACAAAAGATAAAATAGGGAAATGAATTTGAGAGAATATCTTCAAAACAAAAACAAAAAAGAAAAGTTGAAGAGAACAAGAAAGAAAAGAGATTTTTTTCTATGATATATGACATGCAAACTGGATTCTCCTGAGTTTGAGTCTCTTATTTTGAGGGTCTAAGGTTTTTCCATTTTTGTAAAGCAGGAATAGCAATAAGGAAAGTCAAACTAGTTTTAATTTGTGCAATAAACATTATAGGACTTTTAGAAAGTCTTTATCAATCAATTCTTCTTCATTGAGACATGTTTATATTCCTATAAACTTTACTCCTAAATTCTTCCAAATAAGTACTGATTTTAAATGTTTACTGATATATTATGTTCTGAAATTTGTGACTACTTATTTATTTAATGAAAAGCTTCAAAATTCTATTTAAATTCATATATTATTGTCAAATAATTTCTCACAAGTCATTCAAGAAGTGGTAAAACTTAAATGATGGAAGAAAAAGCATTAAAATTATATGCCAATAAACAAATAAAGGACATTCAAGCCTCAGTTACTTCACCTATAAAATTTGCGTATCTGGACTCATGCATCACTGAGTCTATTAAATGACTTAGCATCATGCCTGGCATTCAGTAATTTCTAGTTGTTATCAATATTATCATCATCACTATTTTACATCAAATTGAAATGATATAATTCTATGCCAAAACAGAAAATGTAGCAGCTTATTTTCTGTAAAAAGTCTCTTCTGGGTAACTACTTAATTTCTGCTCTATTTTTTGAAAAGAAAATAGATTCACTAACCCAAGTTGCCACTTTTGATTTACTTTTGTAAATCCCTACTAGTCAGCGTAACCCAGCTTGGAAAAATCACTTGATGAGTTAAGAAAATAAGGAAATGTTACAATCCACTTTTACTTTTATAATTAATAGTTTTATCAGAATAGCTGCTCTATTTTTCATTATTTTAACCCAAATCCAATGAACTTTTAAAGTTGACATTAAATGTAGTCAATAAGAATCTTATTGAATAATAATGATACTATTTAGATGTCAAGTTATATGTGATTCATAGCTATATAGAATTATTTTTTCTGGACCATAATAGATACATATTATATATATGAGTGAGTGTGTGTGTGTATAAATTAATAATCTGGTATGTGAAGTAGAATGTTAGATGTTCTCCATCATGGATCCTCGTGAATATTTTTTTAAAAGATTTATTTTTCGAGGTTTCCAAACAACTGATGGGGTGTGGGAAGTGAAAGGATAGAGATTTAGCCTGCAAATAAGAGATTTAAATTAATTATGAGGACAAATACCTAGATGAGAAGATGCTTTAACTGGGAAATGGGATTTTTGAGGAACTACCTTTGCTAGTATTTTATATAATGCTATTCCAGAGACTGGCGATTGCAGTGTTTTCCCCACTATTCTCTAGCCCCCTTTTGAGGCTTCCAAACACTGATATTTACTAACATGCTGAATGAGTCGCCATATCACCTGCAATCACTTGGTATTTTGCTATTAAGGAATGATTTAAAACTGGTTTATGTTACTGAGAGATGTCCTCGCTTGAGAACCTCTGGAACTCATTCCTAGAATGGTAGTCTGACAACTATATGGATGAATCTATCTTAGGAGTCTTCCATCCAGGCAGACCCCGGCCACGGTTTTGTTTGTTTTCAGCGGAAAAAAGAATCCCTTAAATGGGGGGAAAACCCTTTTGTTTTCTAGATTCAAGTCATTTCACATTTTGCCATCTAGTGGACTTCCCCTGTAATTGCAATGCTTAGACAAATCTGCTAGTGAACTGTGATGCACTTTGACCACAGATTTTGAAAGAGGAAATCTTGTCATTTTTATGAAGGGGAGGCTAACATATAAAGTTTTCTCTCTTCTGTCTCTATCTGTTTTCCTATAAAAGTAGTTTTAAAAGAACACCTGCAAAGACTTGTAATGTTGACAGCATAGATCTATGGTCCCAAGAATCCTAATGGAAATCTAAAAACCTGAAATAGACAAATGTTACCATAAAACTAGGTTTCATGTCATTTTGCTGTCTGATGATGATGTGTGTGTATGTATGCAACAGACATTTTTGCATCAAGAATATATAGTCTGAGAAATTGTTCTGACCTACACAAAGAGAAAATAGATGAATCAGCATAAAAATTTAGGAATGTATTTTATGGGCCCACAAATTAATATTTGTGTCAAAAAATTCATGCCTGCTACCTGAGCTATGAGTCTGAGATATTTAGTAAGACACAGACATTATCTATTTCTCAGCAGGGGCTCCTAAAAACTCTGTTATGTTTAAAAAGGAGACAACAAACCCCGGCCCATGACTTAGAAATTCTTAGATCAAGCAATTTTTGTTTCCCCTTGTTAACTGGAGTGTAATAGTATACAAATAGCCTAGGCCGTTTGAATTCAGTAAATTAGAAATCTACATTATCTCCTGGTGTTTTATGATTTTAGGTTTCTCTTCATGGAGACTAATGATGACACAGAGGGTAAAAAATGCAATTGTGAAGGCTGGAATTCCTCTGGTTTCTACAAAATGATTCCTTGTTTTAATCTGGAAGAATCTCATTAACAGGACCTTCCTTCGATGTTTGAAAGGGACTGATAATACACCACCTACAGTGCCTAAAATTTCACCATCTGTACCAATTAGAAACATTCCTTTTGTCTTGGGAGAGAGAGAGAGAGAGAGAGAGA
>RJWH01002048.1:161462-274971 GCA_004363575.1 Solenodon paradoxus | reverse complement strand
CTTGGAAAAGGGGGTACCAGGGTGAGGATGCTGGCTGGTCGGCAAGGGAGACTCAAGTGACCCAAGCTTGCAGCAGGTAGACCCTGGGGACTGGTCTCGGCCAGTGACCGCATGACGCCCCTGTGTGCTCCTGGCTGTCGTGGGCAAGGTTCCCCATCACCAGCACTTGGTGACCCCTTCCAGGGGCAGCCCTGGGCTTCCTGGCACCAGGGCAGACTCACGCTATCTATCTGCCACACCTCGATTCTGTTCCGAGCACAGTGGGGGCGAGACAGGCCCAGCTGTGCCCTCTGGAGTCTCGGGCTAGTGGACAGACGCAGCCCCGTGGAGCCGTCTGACGCCCTGGGAGTGAGCCGGGGGTCAGGGGGTCTACAGAGCACAAAGCTCTGACAGCGACTCCAGGAAACGTGGCCTCGCATGGCTCCCTGGTGACCAAATGTGGCACGGAGAGTCCTCAGCTGACCAGTAAAGCATGGCTGGAAGGACTGATGAATCATCGGCTCCAGCCGGCTCTCCAGGGGCCCTGGAGGGGCCAGGCAGGCACGGGAGGTACAAGGAGTGGAGCGGATCCCAGCAGGAAAGTGCCAGCCATCTCCCAAGTGTCACCACGGCATCGATACCCACGGACTATGACGACAGCTGTTCTGGGGCCTAAGAAAGCTGCGCACACGTTTCCTTGGAAGCTACCCTCTGTACTACAAGGAAGCCACGTGCTGATTCAAGTTCAGGGCTGGCAGCAGGTAACTGGGCCTGGTAAGTTCTACAGACCTGAGTAAGACCAGGAGGAGAGGCCCCGCCCAGCGCATGGCATCCCGAAGCCCAAACGAGAAAGAGATCCAATGATTCCCACTTAGGGTGTGAATGAGCACACTCAATTAGGCCGGCTGTTTCGCCTGACAGTCCAATCAATCCTCTGAAGAAAATTAAATAACCATTTCTCCATCAACCCAGCAACAGCTTATGGGTTATTTGCTGCAAGCAGCAATCAATTACTTTGTCTTCTTTGAAGCTCCCTAAAGCCTTCCTTCCCAGCACGGCGCAGCGCGGCAGCTGGAAGGGCAGGATTTCCTGGATGGAGCGCGCGTCTTGGCAGATTTCTACTGCTAGGCATATGAGGACCATCTGTCCAAGAGTACGGAGAGGTCATGCACGGGTTGCTCCCGAGAGAGACATGGGGAGTCCGGCCCTCAGGCTCGCAGGTCACACTACCAGTGCCAAAATCTGTCACCCAGGGGCACAGCAACCTAGCGCTCACTTCCAAGATCCCAGGGGTTATCCCAATAGCTATGAGATGACCTGGTCTTCCGTTTCTCCCCACCTTCTCCACCCAGAGCGCCCAGGGCCCTGGTAGGGGCATGCAGCACAGGGAAGAGGTTCCATTATGCTCCCACCACGCCACTGAGGCAGCAGTGCAGCAGGGGTGGGTCTCGAGCGAGGCCTGGAGCCGACGAGCGCTGCCACTCTGGTTGTGTCCACACGGGATGTGACCTCACTCCAGTTGCCTCATCTGTAGGCCGGGGGTAATAAAATGACTTTATAGCTCTACTTCATGATAAGCATGCTGATGCATTTAGCGAGAAGGACACTGATGTCTGCAATTTATTTTGCAAGGCATAAAAAAAGCAAAGAAAGGCTGATGGATTGATGCTGGGAGAGGAGCAGCTATGCAATAAAACAAGCACAGTAAACTGTAAGCAGCAGAGAGCAGATGGTGGGTACGAGGGTCATTTAATGGTGCACTGTTAAAATTTGTTCAACTTGGTTGTGTGCGGGAAAGATGCTGGGGCTGGGCTGGGGACTGGTCTCGCCTGGCTGAGAAATTACATGGCACAGCAGTGTGCAGGGCACGCAGGGCATGCAGGGCATGCAGGCTTGGGGAGACCCGTGAAGTGAGAATTTTAACACTGCCTTTACACTGCACTTCAGGGTGATTACTCCAGGATCCCCTCACCCGGGAAGTCTGTTTGCTCCCTGAGCTTGAGAGCACGGACTGGAAAGATAAGAGCTGAGACAGGAGCAGGACCTGCAGTGTCCAGGCACTTTTTAACCTTGCAGGGGGTGCCAGGGCCCAGGGACACAACACTCACTCTGTCGATGGGGTGGGTCAGCCTGTCTGTCCATCCTGCAACTGATTGTGGAAAGATGAAAAGGCAGGCAGCATTCCTGTCAGTTCTCACATCCACGGATCAGGCCTCCAGGGGAAACAGAGCCATAAACTTCCTCAATGGGCGCCCTGAACACCCTGAACGATGTCACAGATCAGGCAAGTTTACAAAAGCCATGCATTCTTCAATTGGCCATCTGGACCATGCCACAGGCCCTGGGACGTTTCACAGAATGCCCTGCCTACCTGTGATCTCACTGAAAACTCCTATGTCCACAACTTTTCTCCCCAATAATGAAACGCATTCTTTCCTAGAAACATTGTCTGTCCCAGAGCCCCTCCTCCAGGTCCAGCCAGGGTGCAGACCTGGCCACCTCTCAGCCCAACAGTGCAGAGCTCCCCGCCTGCCCACAGGTCTCTGTCCCTGGGCTTTCTCTGCTAGCCTTCTGATAAACGTACTGAGCTACAACGATTTGAAACACCCAAGACTTCTTTCTCGGTCTTGGGCCGCTGGAGCCCCAATTCCCGCATCACAACTGGCCAAGCAGTTTCCGGGTGATGAAGGGGTGTCAGGGTGACCGTTAATGACCCAGGTGCAAACAGTGGCTGGGGGAGGGCACTGATGTCACTTTCAGACCAGGAGTGGCAGGCTGGGGAGGCCAGCCCACAGGTGCCCACAGGCCGGGGACAGCGGGGGTTTGGGTGGGCGCCACTGTCCCCATGGTGACTTCCTTCCTCTTGCTTGAAACGCACCTGCCATGTCTGGTGAAATAACATGACTGATTTTTCACAGAGTGGCAAAGATTAAACCAGTCACATCTTTATCTCTCCCCTCGGAAAATCTCAGAGACTCTCCTCCTCGGAGAGCAGAGTGAGAATGTGACTGCTCCTGTCCCCACACGTCCGGGCGTGTGGGGTGCTCCCTCTGCCTGCTCCGGTCTACACAAGGACGAGGGACTTGCAAACGCTCTATTCCTCGTTCCTTCTTCGCACTAAGCAGAGTTCACAGAGAGACAACTTGGTGAAAATGCAATTACCAGAAACAAGATCCAGATGAGCAGCAGTTCCAAGTAGAGATGGCACATCCCTTTATCAAGTGACACAGCCTGCCACCAGAGGCAGGTCTGCCGACCACACTTATCTCCACACAGCTCTCCATATGCCACATTTGCATAGACTGTTGCATAATTTCCTCTCTGAACACGGCCCTGTTTAACATGAGTAAATGAAGTTATCTAACTCCGAGGCACTGCATGGAATAGCTGAGATTTCCAAGAAAAGATTTGAATGCCCAGGCTCTTCACTATGCAAGGCAGCCTCTCAGTGCCCATGCTCCTCTGCCTGCCCCTGGAAGCCTGGTGCAAGATGGCGCCCCCAGAGGAGCGCCACCCGCAAGGGTTCTCTGCTCTGGGCCCCTCACAGGATGTGGTCAGGCGGACGTGGGCTTGAATCAAGGCTTTGCCTTTCCCTTCCCTCTGAGATTCTTCCAGCAGTCCTTCCGCCCAGCGTGTACGTGGGGGATGTGTGACAGGCATAAAGGGGGATGCAGCCCTGCTCGGGTCAGCTTTCTGAGTCTCCTCATTTGAAAAGTGGCTTCACCACTTAACTCCAGAGGGATTCTGTGCAGAGCAAATGAGACGAGATTTTTCTTTACGTGGGCTGTGTAAGCAGGTTGCCTTTCTCCCTCTGGAGAGAAAGTTTTTGAAGACAGGGTCAAACCATCTCTTCCCTGAGTTTCCCCATCAGGATTCTTCATCAGAAAAGCCCATGAGGCCGTTCTGGCCCTGGAAATCCTCCCCTCCTTGGGGCTGGTGGGTGAAGGGGGTCATCCTGACAAATGTCAGCTAGAGCATCTCCCCGAGAGAAAGCCTCCGGGATTGAAATCATTCCACCGCTAGCGGAGGCGTACGCAGGAACTGAGCGCACAGATGCTGCTAGATTCCAGGGAGCCTTCTGGTCAATGGCTCTGAGCTTGGCATTCACGGCCCTGCTCGGGTGAGGACTGTTCTTTCTTGCAAATATCCAACCTGGACCTTCTTTTCAAGAGGCCAGTTGGTGGAAGAAAATGGCCTTGGAGAGAGAACCACGGGCACCCACAATCCCTTCACTGTTTTAGATGTTTCATTCAACCATTTCTGGGGCATCTTCCTCCACACTGGGCCCTCTGCTTGGCAAAGAGGGACAGAGATGGGCAGGATTCTCAGGAGCTCATGTTCAGGGGTGAGACTAACAGGTGACATTTACATCATAGGGTGACAAAGCCCTGGACAGGGAGAAGCTGCAGGCCGTGGGAGGGGTCTGGGGCACTGACATAGCCCAGGAGTCAGGGAAGGCCTCCTACAGGAGGCCCAGAAACTGGCCTACTAGAGGCAGAGGGAGGCACGGAAGCAAGCCCCTCCCTCTCCAGGAAACTTGGATTTGTCCTCGAAGCTGACCACCCTGGGCAGACACTAGCCTCCCATTGTCCACAGGTCCCGAGGTCCCCAGCGCTTGATTCATTTTGGTCAGAAGGGTCGGAGAGGCAATGCAAGCATTCCTTTGCGTGTCACTTGGATCTCCCTCTATGTCCATCCCTTCTCAGGGTCACAGCCTCTGGAGGCAGCAGTCTCATGGTGAAGAGCAAGGGGGAGGGGCCTCCTGCCTGGTGTGAGACCTCGGGCCCTGGGCCCACCCAGTAAATGGGGGCCACAGACTTGTTATGAAGACTAAGTGATAAGACCCAGCAGGTCAGTTCAAAATAATCAAATTATTCTGAATTCTACTCAGCAAGAGCAATCAGGGTTTGGGGAGAAGAGTGAGCTGAGAGGACAGAAGGAATGAGCCCAGTGACCCTATTCAAGGCAACGGACCTTTCTAGTAGGCCTCAGTTTCCTGCTCTATGAAATGAAGAGGCTGGGACTAAACCACACTCCTCTTTTCTGATGGGAAAGAACGTCTAAATTTCATACCAGGGGACACATTTATGGCTGTTTGGCAGAAATCAGTTCACAGAGTGAATGCTTACCGGCATAGCAGTCTGAGTTTTAATTAGCTTGTGGGAATTCAGCACACTTCAAACGTTAACAGTAAAATCTGGAGACCTCTGGTGGAGACAGGCCATACCTCTGGGCTCAAACAAGAGCCAAACGGCCTGATGCAGGTTCGACTCCCTGGTGCTCGCGCTGCGGGGAGTAAAGGTGAAGAACCCCCAGTTCCAAAGCACATGATTAAAGGTGCTATGGTTAATACAAAACTAAATCTTCTCAGCCTAGATACAACCTTACACGCCCTCTCAGGTGGTTCTTTACAATACTAAGCTGCTTTAGACAAGATAACAATCAAGAATCTCAACTGTTTTTCCAGGGTGTTTTCCTCTGTTAAGAAGAAACTTGAATGGGAGCCACGTTGCTAACATTCAGGACAAAGTCAGAAAGTGACCTCCTCTCTCCATTCATTCATTTTACTAGTCATTCAGGACAGGCAGGAGGGTCCTCACACAGACTCTGAAACTGTCCCAGTCAGCTGGGGGAAGGGCGCATGTCAAGGGTCAGACACATAGGGAGTTGGTGAGTTTGGAAACCTGTCCTTTGGTGGGATGGAACAGGAGCTGGGCAGAGAGGGCTGGTGGCAGTGAGGCTGCAGACGGGATCCCAGGAAGCACAGTTCATTACAGCCATGCCAGGGAGGACAAGCAGATGCCCAGGAACTGGGAGTAAAAGAAGAGGCTCACAGCAACTAAAAGTTTTGCCTATGGCCAGTTACTGAAACTTCATTTAGGTCTTTCAATGGAAGTTCATAAGTAGGACCCAGACTGGAACTTTGCATATGCGAAAAAAAGGCTTGCTGAGGATCTGAAAATAATGAACAAAATTCCCCATTCATTCCTTTCTTGATCCAACAAATACTGACTGTATATGCTTTGTGCCAGGTACTGGGAGGCACAGCCACAGGTAACAAGGATGCAAGACAGAGAAGGAGGCTCCCAACCTCCTGCAGGGGTCTGGTGGAGGCAGATAGATCATTAACAAATAAAAATAAATCTGTTAGTATAAAGCATGCTAACACAACGGGAAGGCAATGCTCAGCCTGCTGATGAAGAGACTCTTTTTTGTAAATCCTACAAATACAGAAACTGGTTCCAAAAATTCCATGTGCAAATTCCACCAAGACTTCTGAAAAGTCCCACTAGTGAATCTATGCTAACTTCCAACAAGTTTCAGTTCAGTGAATATTTTAATAAGCACTGGGTGCTGTGCTCAGCATGAAGAGCCTCCAGTGGAGCGAGATAATCACCTGCAGGTTACAGACGAGATCCTGAGAGGCTCTCTCTCAGTAAAGTCAACTCCAGGCCCTGAGGTGCAGGCAACACCTGTGAGGAGCCAGGTCCCAGTTCCTCCAAACACTGACACTGAGCCTGAATCCTGTGAAAAGAACCCATGGGCCACCTCACTGCCAAGTGAGATGAAACTTTGCTGGGAAAACAGTGCTTGACTAAGACATGGCTGGGGACTTCATTTTGTCTGGGCTGCATGGGCATTACTGCCTTCAGCTGCTAGTGCTGAATTCTGGGCAGAGGAAACCCAGCAACAGGGAGAAAGAGAGAAAGGGAAAGGTTAAAGAGACAGAGACTTGGGCAGGATGGCAGGAGGGTGTGAAAAGTGGCAAGAAAGTCCAGACAGAGGAGCCGAGCCCCACACAGCAACCTCCTTACGACCACGTGGCTGGCTCTGAATACATCCCTTGCTCAGGCCTGCTGCAGCCAGGACGCCACGGGTTCAGGCCTGTTTACAAAGGAGGGACCCATGGCATGGCCTTCTCCATGAGAGCTGGCCAGGCTGGCCACCAGCAAATGCCAATGAGGCACAGTCAGAGGACAGGGGTGACGGTCAGGTGGCGGAGGCTGGTCTGCACAAGAATCCAAGCCTCACGTTTCTGCTTCCTGCCCTGAGCTGGGTGTTTACAATGCAGGCTCAGGGCCGCCATGCCCACTTGTAAAAGGGTGGTGATGCACTTGGCTCCCCAAACCCATGCTTTCCCTGTTCCCTGGCTTTACCTCTGCTTGACAGAGCTGCCCAATAGGACTTTCTGCACTGATGGGAAAGTTCTAGATTCTGTGCTCTCTAGGACAGGAGTCACCCACCATGCTGGCTGTTTAAGAGAAACTAAAATGAAAAATTCCTTTCTCTGTCACACTCTCCCTAGGGCTCCCGACCACTTGAAATGTGGTTAGTGCCGTGAGGGCCAGATCTCCAGTTTTATTTAACTAGTTGTTTTCATGAACTGAAACGTAGCAGCCCCAATGGGTCATGACTGCCACGCTGGATGGCTCAGGGCTAGAGAAAACCAAAGGGAAAAATAAGACGCTGGCCTCTGTGGATATGTGGAAAGCGGCCTTTAATTCTGGCGAGGTGCTCTTTGAAAGAATGACCTATCTCAGAAAAACTTGGTGACCCAGGGCCTTGGCGCACCCTGCCCTGGAGGCTGCTCTGCTCTGCGCACAGGCACACTTGCTCCTGGCTCCCTCACTGTGGGGGCCTCAAGTGCCACACGGCTGCAGGTTCCTCAGAGGGCCACCCCTCCACCCAGCTCTGTGGAGCGCAGGATATTCAGATGCCAGTCTTGTCCTGGTTCTGGCAGGGAATCCTCGCAGACAGCCTGCATCTCTGCAGCCAGGCCTCTGGGGAGAAGCCGGCCCAGGCATCACCACACCTGGACTGGACCCAGTGCGGGGGCAGGAAAGGCCCCAGCAACGAACGAGCCGGGAAGCTACTCCCACATGCTGCACTTGGAAGGTGCAGACAAGGAAAAGGATGCAGCTCAGACACACTGATGGGAGGGTCGCAGGATAGACGGTGAGGGCACCCCAGCACCTGGCACTGGGGGCGAGTGCACTGGCACTTAGGGGCGGGTTAGGGGAAAGCCTACGGGCACGGGCTTTGAGTCTATCATGTGACTCAGAAGTTACAGAGGGCTCCTAGCTCCTTCCCGAGCTGACAGTTCTCCCAGGGGGAGGGGACTCAGCAGCAACTACATGGCCCTGGATAAAACTGGTGGCAATTTAGAATCAGAGGTAGACCGCCCCTTCAGCCTCTGGTCCCCTCCTGGGCCCCCGCTGCACAGGTGCACCCTTCCTGCACAAAGGCCACCTGGTCTCTGAGAAGCGGGCCAGGCTTCTCTCAGTCATGCTGCTCCACTTCCCCAGGCCCGCGCTTCCGTTTGCTGAGGCGCGGGCACTCACTGACCTGGTCAGTCGCCGGGCTTGAGCATCAGCCACACCTTTCAGCAGGGGCTCCAACCACATCGCAGGTGAAGCCACATGGGGATCTTCAAAAACGTGATGCCAGCTCCCACCCCTACGGTCTGATTCACCAGTGTGGGTGTGACCAGGGTGCTGAGGTGTTAAAGGCTCATCAGGTGATTACTCTGCAGCTAACTCTGCAGACCACTGCCTTCCAAAAGGGCCTGAAGAGGCCGACCAGCCTTCTCATCCCCAGGCTAGATGAGGAGATAGACACGGGCATGGCCACACCCTGCTTGCAGTTAGCTCAGCTTGCACTCCTGCTATTACCTGGAAGGACCCTGTACCTTTGACCCCTTAATTCAGAGCAAAACCAAACACAACATCCTCTCCCTCTGAGACAGGAGGATGTTTCAGGTCATTCACTCACTAGCCACCCAGGGGGCCAGAAAACTGGGGGGTTCTCACACATAGCGGGGCACATGGGAAAAGCACCAGTGCCGACTCAAGGCCGCGAGGCCGTTTGCGTCACATGGATTGCTCACTGCGTCCCCAGGAGCTAACTCAAACAAGCCTGAACCAGACTTCTACATTCATGCTCTTTGCCATTAATGATTCAGGTAAAGAAAGAAGCAAAATAATAGGACGGAGAATGAAATTAATTGAGCTAAGCCTTTTAAAAAATATTTCTGATGCATCAAATTCTAATTAAAGATGACCACACACAATAGAAATATTAAAAGGCACTCACAGAGGCCCCCAGAATACAGGGGGAGCACGGAATCTGTCAAGGGTGATGGCAACGATCAGATTTTTCAGATAGGGAATTGGCGAGTGAAGTGGGGCAGGCACTCAGAGCTGTGATTTACATCAGGGAAACAGCCCCGCTCATTCACCAGCTGCTCAAGCTGTGCAGTTTTCCTGGAGGGGAACTGGGCTTGCCCTTGACCCTGCAGGTCCACTCCTAGAATTGCTATATATTCAAACTTGAGCATGTGCGTGTGTGTGTGTGTGCGCGCATGCACGTGTGTATGCAAGAGCAAGAAGAGTAAACAGGGAAAACACGTGGCTAAAGGGAAACTTGAAACCTTAACGGCCCCTCATGCTGGAGTTTTATACAGTCGGTTTTACAAAATGCCAATAAAACAGTGTATCCTAAACTTCTTGGTCAGACCCTATGGATATTTCCATAGTTGTACCATCTGGACCATTTATTGGATATTTTCCTTAAATTCTGTCTCTTCCTATTCACTTCCATTTATTTTAAAAGGAAACTTGGTATCATTTATATAAGTGCAAAATTAGCATCACCTGTCAAGAGAGAACAATTTTTTTTTTTTTTTTTTTTTTTTTTTAAGAAAAGGTGCAGCAGGAATGAAGGTGAGCAGAGGCAGGAAGGCCGGAAGAGAGGAGGAAGAAGCGCCTCATTTATTTCATGCAGTTGTTCATCTTGGCCGCTGGCCCAGCCCCGGGACACCAGCGGGGAGCCTTGAGTCGGGGACTAACCAGTGCGCCAGCAGGCGTGCTGACATAATCGTTTGTCTGGACAAGACTCGTGTGCACTGCCAAAGCTGCTGCAGCGCAGCCTCTTGAAAACTAGGCTGAGACCCACCGATGACATAGAAAGGCCTGCTCACAGGCTCTGACATGCAAAATGGAGGTTACCAAAGAGCATGCACAAAGTGACTTTTTTGTAAAACAAACTCAGGTGGTTCTCCTTAGGTTACATAGATTTTGAAAATGCTTATCGCTATTTTCTAAATTCCCTACAGTGAACTGATGGCCCTTGTGTAATAAAAGAAGCATGTCAGTGGCCCTGTATCTCTCCTGTGGGTTCCCACCTGCTTCCTGGGAGCAGGTCTGGGAGGACTCACACACCTATGTAACCTGGTTCTCTCTCAGGAAGTAGGAGGGAGGCTGGGAGAAGCAGGAATTGCTCAGCCTTGTTTTCTGACAAGGAATGTGTTTGGACCATATGTATGTAATTACACATGGTTAACAGAAAACGTTAATTTCCGAAGGGAAGGCCTGTGTGGTGCCAATCATGAGTCCCTGACACACTCAGCCATCCACAGGCTCGTGGCTAACTGCCGGGTTCTGTTCCCGGGAAGTGTCCTGCCCAGAATGCAGCTCGCTTGTCCCCAGGACCAAGCTGGCCATGGAGACAATGCCAGGACCCACACGGGTGGGAAAACGCAGGTGGAGAGAGCCATGCATGCACGTTATAACGGGACATGGCCAGACTGGCTGAGAGACTGCAGCCCGGCTTGTCCACTCCTCTCCCCACCCTGCCTTTCTTCTCTAGGGTTTCACTCTTCAAGCCTAGCTAAGGAAAGGCAGGCTTTCCACCTCCATAACATTATGGCTCACTTTTTCCTGCTTATTTACATCGAAGAGCCCAAAGGCGCACATTTGAAACTCTCATTTAAAAGATTACCGACTTAAAAAAAAAAAAAAAAAAAAAAAAAAAGACTAGCAACTGTTTAAAGAAGAAACAAGTCATGGAAAATCTGACTTTCATTCTAGTTCTGCTCGATCACACCTCCCAAGAAGAAAGCAGAAACTTCAAAGGCAACCCTGGTAGGAGGAAGCCTGGTACAGTGAAAGGTTACTAGCTTTTTTGTGGCTGATCGTCCCAGGAACAACTTTTTCCACCCCTGACAAGGGGTGCTATGCTTACAGGCCCAGGGCCCCGTTAAATTGCCCCCACTTCTTCATTCTTTCTAAAGAACTCCCATGCAAACGGGATGTATGAGGTCAGTTCTCAAGAAGGGAATTGCCTGGCATACGTGGTCAGCTGTGACAACCACGACTTGCAAGGGGAGGGAGGTGGTGCCTGTAAGCTGCAGAGAGCAGGCCACCTGCGAGACAGGCTCGGCTGTGGTCTGAGCAGCTGCTGTTCAGCACAGAGCACTGTCTCCTCCTCCCGCCAACATGACACCTGTACACGAGGCTGGGCCTGGCGGGTGGGATGGGTAAGGGCCCTGCGGACTGTTTACTGGAATCACGCTTGAGGGTGGAAACTTCTCTGGCAGGGCCTGCCTGGGACTGGGCCAGCCTCTGGAACCCCTGAGTCACAACCTTTCAGTTTCCCTCAAGCCCCAGAGCCAAAAGTGACACAGCAGCAGGGGCTCCACAAGGTGGGACATCAGGACACAGGCCGGGCAGGCCCTGCAGAGGCAGTGGGAACCCTGGGAAAGGCTGAGGCCAGCACATCCTTAGAAGAGTGGGGTGTTTCATAATGCCACAGTTCTAGAAATGGAAATAAGCCCCAGGGGGCTAAGGTGACCTGCCTGATGACTGTCCAGAGCACTCGCCCCGCACGCCCCCTCCGACGATGCAGGAGGCCAGTGAACCCAGCCACCCACTGATCCCGTCTGTCCCCAAGGCCCCTTGTGTGCTGTGCACCCACCCTCCACATGCAGTCTCAGCCTCCCGTTGAGCCTCCGGCTGGCCTGCTTTTGCCACCCTGCCTGGCGATGGCTCATCTTCAAATTGAAGCTCCCTTGGCTTCGGGAGATGTTCCTTTGGGAGCTACTTCTGTGCTAGGCAGCATGGAAACCGAGAGGAAGCCGACCCACCACTACTCTCCTTCCACAGAGGGGACAGAGGACAGACAGCCACACCCAAATCCCCAAGCCCAGGGGGCACCCTTTGGCCTCCATTCTGGAACCTGGCTCTCCCCGGCTAAGTGCCACAGGGTGTGTTGGCTGGTCTCGAGGAGGCCAAGACACCCTCAAAACACACACTTTTGAGTCTTGGACTTGCTGGGCAAGTATGGTGGCAGGAGCCGAGGCTTGGGGTTCAGGTTCCCCTGCAGGGAGAGCATGTCTGGGTCTCTCCACTCTCCAGATAAAGGTGCAATCTGTGGGCGCCCAAAGGTGTCCTGAGAGAGGGGTGCAAAGGCTGTGGACAGGGTGTGGGGGCTCAGAGAGGCTTCTGGAGGAGACTTTGACACTCTGGGGGCCTCCTGCCTCCGTGCCTGTGTCCCCAGTGGCGGCACTCGCCATAACGTGGTGGCACTATGTCACGCACTGAGCACTACATGTGGACCGGGCATCCGACCTGGCACTTTCCTGCACTTAGTTCGATCTCACAACAGCCCTGTCTTATGAGGAGGAAACTGGGGCCCAGAGTTTTAGAAACTTGGTCAAGGTCAGAAAACTAATAAAAGAGAGACTGGTGTTTGAACCCTGATAGACTCTGACTCCGGAGCCCCCGATCTAATGATGAACCCAGAACACAGAAAGGGAAGGAAGAAAAGGAAAACAACCCCCAAATTTGGCGGGGTAAAAGCTGTAACCAATAATGTGCAAATTTGTGTTTGCAAAAGCAATTTCGCAGACATAATGAAAGCGCCTGCAAGTAGGGGGAAGGGAAGGCAGAGTGTTTTCACAGCAACTCCTGCAGTGGAGTTGGGGGTCCCTGAATGTGGGGCCCCAGCAGGCCCTCCCGGGGTAGGGCCGCAGGTCAGGAAGCCCTGTGACAGCAAACCCATGGCAACTGGGGTGACCGTGCTCAGAACTGCCCCCAGGTCACAGCTCAGGACCAGTTATACAGGCCTGCTTTTCCTGCAAACAAACAAACAAAAAAGTGGGGGGCTTCGGGCAGGGAGCGCTCAGGCCCAGGGGCTGTGGCTCAATTACCAGGAGCCTCGCAGGCAGCCCTCTGGCCTCAGACCGAAGTTCACACTTCATAGTTCTCCCTACAGGCGCCCACAATCATGACACCTCTACAGAGGTGGAGGTCCTGGGCCCAGGGTTGGGGGCAAGAGCTGCCTGGAGCACGCACTGCCCGGGCCTGCGGCCAGGCCAGGATTCCAGCCTCCAGAGCCGTGCTCCTGCCTCTGGGCCCTGCACTCGCAGGCCCCAGAGCACTCAGAAAGTGGGACTTCTCATCCTGTGGCCAACACCGAATGGGCCAGCGAGCTTTTACTGAAAGCCACACACAGCTTCTTTTCCCCCTTTGGAATAAGCGGTATCATCTCTACACCAGTGATCTATCTCCTGTTTCCTTAAATAGAAGCCGATCGTGGTGCAGGCTGGGGTAGCTAGAAACACAGGAGGGAAAACTGCTGACCTCAGGTCTTTCCTGGGAAAGGAGGTTGCAAGCTTAAAAGCCAAATCCACAGGCCTCTTGACACGGGGCCGCAGATCCCATGACGGTAGGGCAGGGTGGGTGGGTGGGCGGTGGGGGCTACCGGGTGAGAGAGGCAGCACCCACGGACCACTTTGGGCATCCCAGGGTCATTCCATGCTCCCCGAAGTTCTCTGATCTGTCTGGGTCCCCCATGAACAGCCCCTAAGAATCACTCAGTGAATCCACAAATACGAGAAAGGAATGAAACATTTTAAAACTCTTCTTCAAGCCACGGATTTCAAAGTGAATGTTGGAAGGTGCACCTGTGCCCCGTTGAGGCTCGTCTTAACGGCAGGTCCCTTGTGTGGTTCCAAGGAGCAGGATTCACGCTGGGTACCTGGTGGAGAGCCAACTCCTGAGCCCGCGTACTCCTGGTACGACATTCCAAGTGGAGGACGGGAATAGCTACAGCCTCCAGGGTGAGGGATGGCGGCGGTGCGAGAACACAGCTGTGTGTGTCCTCTAGGCGTGCGGGAAGGGGCAGGAATTCCAACGGCGGGACGTCTCCCTGGCACCTCTCATGAGCAAAGCAGGGGTGGGAAGGTGGGCTCCACATGGCCTGGTGTCGGCCAGCCGCCCTCCACCCCGTTCCCACCCTGGTTACCCAAGCTGGGCCCCCAGTCTGCCACCTGGAGTCTAGAAGGCAGGGTTCGGGCTGTGCCACCTCTTGGGCTGTTCTGGAAGGAGACACGCCCCCACTGAGCCTGGAGTTACTGCCCACAGTGCTGCCCAGTGCACCGGCTCACGTGAGAGGCTGCCCCGGTCAGTGTGGTGAGAGCAGGGCGGGCGCCCTCCACTGTCAGCACCGCTGCGGGGAGAGCTGCGTTGCGACGGCCAGTGTGACACAGCGGTCACACTATCAGCACACCTACTCCGAGCCCCGTGAGCTCCCGGCCAGGCCTCCCGTCACGCCGCTCGTGACCGGAGCCAGGTCTCCGAGATCGCCGACAACAGGCAGCCGCCTAGACGCCCGCCCACGGGGCTGCGCGGAGGCCCTTGAGGCTTCTACTTCCTACAGTAACACACGGGCCCCACCGTGCGTCCCAACACCTGGAAGCTCACTTTTAACGGCAAAAACCAAGTTGTGATTCAAGATGCACGTGTTCCCCTTTGTGTAAAAGCGACGGGGCCAGCCATGCATTCAGTCAGATTATCGCATGCCTGCCTAGGGCCAGGCCCCGCGCATCAGCAATGGACCCCAGCAGTGAAACGCCAGGCCCTCTAAGGATGTCCGACTGCCTGGGCAAGGCCGAGGGCAGAGGGGAGCAGGGCCTCGGGGGCCAGGCAGCCAGGGTTCCAGGCTGGTTCTGCCTGTTCTGGCTGTGCCCTCGGACTGATCATGTGACCCCTGGGAGCTCAGTCCTCAAAGACAAAAAATGAAGATGCCACCTGCTTCAGAAGTCAGGAAGATTCCGTGAGATCCCTGTTACCTGATGCACAAGGTGCCCCAGTGGGCACCGGGCACAGAGGGCGTCCAGGTGATGGAAAGGTCCTAAAGGCTCTGAGGAAACAGCTCTGAAGCCACAGGGGCTTGGGGTAGCAGTGCAGTGTGTGTGAGGGTGGGGGGAGCTGGACCAGTGTCTTGGTCCTCCCCTCCCCGCCAGGCTCCAGGGTCTTCCTCCAGTGACCTCTCGTGGGAGCAGCACCCTTAGCTGGCTGGTGACCCAGTTAAGCCCTCCTCCCTGACCTCAGTGTACCCCATAAAAGGGGCCACTGTCTGGAGAGGTGCCCTCCAATGCCCTGAGGAGATTGGTGACAAGGCAAATGCACACCAGTTTGTTGCTGCCAGTCAGGAAATCAGCATTTAATACCCACCCACGGTGATTTGTTTGTGTAAAGGCTCCCTGCCCCCCTGGAAGAAGTGATCTAGACAGATTTAGAACTTTCCTGCTGGGGGCTAACAGAACCTGGGGTTGGATCCTATGACTACTCAGATGCAGCCTCTAAATTTCTGCTCTGCCAAGCACACTTTGCCCTCATTCACGCTATGGGAGGCCGTAAAAACAAGAAGTAGCTTAGATTTATTTTGTAAAGTAAGGTGCCAAATCAAATACTAAATGGGGTTATATAAACTGCCTCAGTGTAGGGGGGCAATCAGCCCCACCCCTCGAGAGGGAGGGCTTCTTCCTGGGTGCCTGGGGACCACTGGGCAGGGGGTGTGGGCAGGCAGCGTCCTGGAGGGGAAGGTTCTGGACCTTCTGTGAAGACCATGGGGAACATGAGGTGGCCTGAGCTGGCACAGGTATGACTACTTTTATTTCAGTCATTCTATACTTGTCTTCATATAAAGCGCGAAAATACAGACATAGCTTACAGATGCCGACAATTTATGTGTCGCTTAGACCAGCTTAGCCTCCCGCTTTATCCTGAGAGGGCGATTCATGGATAGATCTGAAGAGCAGTATTAAGGAAACGCTGACACAGGGGGTCTCTGACACAGTGAGCACCCCAGTGCTCAAGGGGTACTGGTACCTGGCACAGAACCGTCTGCCAGTGAAGGGGACAGGACTGGATGGAGGAGATGGCAATGCACTGACTGAAAAGACCCCAAGCTCGAGAGGCAGGAACGGGGCGCAGCCACGCCATCTCTCGTGGACAGGGTAGAGGGACAGGGTCCTGAACTCCTCTCGCTTCGGCTGCGTCTTTCACAGCAGTCCGTGGCTGCGGGGTTACTGTGCCAAAGCAAAGCACGACAATACCGGGCAGACTGCATCAGGGAATTCTCCTAAGTCGCAAGAGGAAACGTCGTCTCCCCATTTAAAGGAGGTTAAGTAACCTGTCCAGGCATCCCCACTTGTGCGTGCACCCCAGAAACCCAAGACCCAATGCTCCCCCAACTGCATCAGAAAAAGCACATGACAGCAGGGGCAGTAACGGCACCACGCACTCTCGACACTTGGTGGCTGTCGAGGCCCACAGCCCCGTGACACCCAACTGAGCAGCAGGTATGCTAGTCTTCCTACTTCTGGAGGCAAGCGGGGCCTGAGAGAAGAGGTCCACGGCTCCCAAGTGGCAGAGCAGGGACGGGGAGCCACGCCAGCGTGACCCCACACTTGCCGCATACCCTCGACAGACTGCCAGCCTCTTCCGCCAGGAAGGCTTCAGCCTTGTGCCCTGTCATTAGCTCCCTAGTCCCAATCAGCTCCGACTCCCACAGGGCAGCCAACCAAGATGGCCAGAACACGTTTGCCCTCTCTCAGCTCCCCTCTTTCAGTGCTACTGCTGGGGTGCTGGAGTAACCCCAGCGGTTATGGAGCTTTCGCTGGTATGTGGCAGCCGGCACCAGTGATGGTTTAGGGAAGTGATCAATCCCACAAGTCAAGGGACCTGGCCCTCAGTCCAGCCCAGGATTCACTGCATGTCTTAGGTCCAGGCCTTATTAATTCATCAATGTCTTTCCTTTCCCTTTCTGCTCCCTGCTTAGCTCCTCTCTTTTATTCATTGCTCAGGTTTCTTCTTGGCTTAGCTGGGTGGGGATCGGGGTGGATGTGGGTGCTCCTGCTCCCCCCAAATACCCAAATGCCAGTTGCTGAACTGAGGTTCCCACAGGGTGAGCAGAGGATGTGTGTTTAGACTGGTGACCCAGACAGTCGCTGTCCGTCACACAGTCAGGACCTCCTCACTGCCCACCTGACGGTTTGATAAGGCCACCGCCGTCAGTGCACAGCCTGGCCCCTCCAGGCCGACGCACTGAGAGCTGGGCAGGGCCCTCCACCTCTGTCACCTTCTCCTGTCCCTCACGCAGAGGAGGTTGGGTATGTGCCAGGCCGTGCAGCTGAGGAGCGGAGTCAGCCTGCTCTCTGCATGACATGGGGAGCAGGGCTCCCCAATGACCCGCGTGGGACAAAGTGAAAGAGAAATACACCTCCCTTGTGTTAAGCTGTGACGGTCAGTTTGCTTGCCCAGCACAGCCTGACCTGACCTGACCAATACAGTGCATGACACTTGAGACCTGCATCCTACAGTGAGATGATGCCACTTAAGATGAAACGCGAGGCTGTTCTGAGTCTGGCCATGCCAGACCACAGCGTGAGGGCTCACCACACGCGGACGCTCTGCTGATCGTTTCAACTGCACTTTCTCACCGAATTCTCTTTGCGGCCTTGCATGCTGTTGCTGGGCCTCGTTCTCATTTTAGCGACGAAGAAACAGACTCGTAAGATGACTTGACGCTTTGGCCCAAGTACGGCTGTGATGACCAGCCTGCTGCCTCTCCACTTGGGATGCAGCCCCTGGGGACGCGGTCTGAGGCATTTTCTTTTTGTTTTTTATAAGCCACAGATGTGTCCTCTGACCATCCAATTAAGGCTTGCTGCGTGAAAATGGGCCTGTCATGTTACGCTCTGACAGCCAGGACAAAGCCCCTTCCCAAGGTCCTGCAGGGGAAGGACGTAGGGCTTCCAGTTCCACCCACAAATGAAAAGAGCTGTCAGAGGGACCTCTTGACCTGAGACAACGCTGGACACCTAGAAGAGGGGCTCTGCAGCAGTTCCCTCCCCCATGCTGACGAAGACACCTGCCACTGGCTTGGGACAGATTTATACGCAGGGCCGGGAGAGGCCTGCCCAAACCAGGGCCACATGGCCATGAGTTATTCCTGCCAGCGCGCAGCCGTCTGGCTACCGGCCCACTCTGCCTCCAGAATTGATGGTCAGTATTAATTTCCTCGAGGTAATCGCCCTCCTCGCCGGGCTCCTTTCTAAGCAGCATCTTCCAGGAGAGCTGCACAGGGCAGGCATTTGGAGGGACTGGTAGGAGCACCAGGCAGGACACAGCATGATCTGCTACCTATTCTGACATATTGATTGACCTCTAGAGTTTCAAATTGCCTCCTTCCACAATGAAGATGACTCATAGTACTGAGTAAGTTCAGAAGACGGATGCTGGGCCCTTGAATCAAGTCTTGAGCTCGTTCCAGCTTCCCTGTGAGTAAAGAGACCGACCCAACAGGAGGACAAGTGTCAGATGTTTGTCAGACTGGGGAGGTTAGCAAGTACGCGCTTCGTCCCTGAAAGCCTGGTCTTTTATTTAAAAACAAGGTTAACGTCCTCATTGACGGGCGAGGCTCCTAAGTCACTTTCTAATTCCGTTCATTCTTCTGTCGTCACGGTGTAATTACCATGCAGTCAGTCCTCCACTGTGAGCAACAGCCAGGGTTTCTGCCCCTAAGCTTCTTGGTGCCACGTGAGTCAAATAACGGCATGAAAACAAAATTTGAACGTAGTAAATGGCGTAAAGCGAGAGCTGGTGGTCAGAAAAGACTTCGCTGAGAAGTGAGATGTCTGTAGGGATCTGAGGGCTGTAGGGAGCTGGCCAAGTGGAGAGGACAGTGAGGGAAGGGGACTGACCTGGGGCAGAATGCAGAGGCCCAAGTGGCCCCGTGGGCTCAGGCCTGGACCTCTGCTGCCGACAGAGGCGTGCCCCCTGCCTGGTCCACTCGACCCTTGCTGGTTTCCATTGCTGGTAGAGTACACAGGCAATGGCAGATCAGAGCTGTCTCTTCTGCTGCCATGCAGGTACCCCTTAGCCTCCAGGCCCTCCCAGCAGACAGAGGCGTGTATCAGCAGGCGAGAGTTCCCCACAGGTCAGGAGAGAGGGCTAGGGTTCCAGGCTAGGGCAGTGCGTTTATGCTGGCTTCCTGGCCCCACCTCAACCAGGGTGGAGGAACCTGGAGGTGTTATTCCATGTGCAGAGACTCTGGCTACAGAGCCGAAAATGGCTGGGTGAGGCTCAGGTGGGCTGGGAGGCGCCGGACTTGGTGAGTGAGTACATGGGATAGTCTTGGAGCTGAACCGGCCTGGGGTCAGGGCTGGCTGGGGGCATCTACACCTAAGTCCCCAGACCTGCCTGGTGCACAGAGGGCTGCCGGCAGGGCAGCTCCAGCCACCCCGCCCGCTCCACCAGCTCTGGGGCTGCAGGACTCACAGTCACTGGCCGCGCTCTCCAGGGCCACTGCTGCTGCTGGGGCAGAAGGGTAGGCCCCAAGACGTGCTAGAGGAGGAGCAGGCTTAGACTCTGAGGGCGGCTCCCACTTTCTCCCTCAGTAGATAGGATGCTGTCAGTATTTAGCGCGGTCTCCACCTCCCGCAATTTTTGAAGTTAAATATGACCTCACGCCCACATGCAACCAAACACAAAACCAGGATATAGATTTGCCACGAGTGGAAGCTTAAAAACTTCAGGGCCAGGGCAGGAAGGACCTGTTACCTGGGATCGGGAGTGAGTCTGGCCCGAAGGAGAGAGCATCTCTCCCTTTTCAAGAAATGAGACAAGACAGAAGCAAGGGACAGAGGCAGCCCCCTCGATCTCTACTCTTAGAGGCTGGCCCATGCCCAGCACACAGTAGGGCTTTGGGAGAAGGCTGCTGAGCAAACGCTGAGAACTGTGAACTGTCCAGATAAAGGGTGCAGCAGTGAACCCGTCGGGATTCAAGTCTTGTCAGCCTCCTTCTGCACCCTAAGCATTCACGTAGATGAGCTCTTTGGTGTTACCCAGCACCCTTGAGGGAGTGCGGGGGGAGGCTGTCACTTGTTTTCAAGAAACACACTTTGTTCTCTAGCAGAGAGAAGTGAAAGCCAGGCCTAGGTCTGGGGCAGGGCAGCCTGGCCCTGGGGAAGAGTAACTGTCGTGAGGTGGACCTCCGCGAGCCAGTGGCTGTGATTTCCCGCTGTAGACACAGATATGCACACACGGCATCCAAGATCATTACGGGAGCCACCAGAGTCAAGCGGGGCAGAGGCAGCACTTCACAGCTATCAATCTTCACGCGTATACTTAAGGCCTGAATCAGAACGTGTTCCTGTCACAATCAACAACATGCTCACTCCTTGAGGGGAACAAATACTTTTTTCATTTTGTTTTTAAGTCTGACCACCCTAGTCAAGGACTGACATCCTGCAGTAGACTGACTGTTGGACGACTGCAATGCTAATCTTTCCTGGACAGTGGCAGGAGTGGGGAGACACAGGGAGAAGACTCTCAGCCTGTGTCACCAGTGAGGGCTTGCTGGGCAGGCTCAGAAGCATTGGTCAAGGACACGGGGAGGTGAGGCCTGGTTACATAACCCAAGAGCATCCGGGAGTGACTGTCCCTTCCTATGCATCTGTCATTGGCTCCTGGGACCCACCTGCAGGGCGTCATGCAGAACCTCAGCTGCCAGCAGTAGATGGAACAAGGGTCCCCAAAGTGGTCCATGCTCTAACTAACCCCTGGGGGCTATGAACAGGCTGCCTCAGAAAAGGGATTTCACAGACGCGATGACATGAACCCTTGAAATGGGGCGACCGACTGGGTTATCTGGGTGGGTGGGCCTCACTGAATCAGAAAGGTCTTGAAATGCGTGAGACAGGCAGAGTGCTGTGATATGGCTCAACCTGTCATTGCTGACTTTGAAGATGGCAGAGGGGCCATGAGTCACAGGATGCAGGCAGCTAGAAGCTGGGAGAGGCAAGTGAAGAGATTCTTCCCTGAAGCTTCCAGAAGGGAAAGCTGGCCTGCTGACATCATTTGTTCATTCATTCATTCATTCATTCATTCATTCATTTAAAGCAAAAGTATAGACAGGACTGTAGGCAAGTAAAGGCAGGCAGGAAGAGAGAGGAAGAAGCAGCATCGTATTTAATTTAGTTGTGTATCTTGGATGCTCCCCGTCCCCGGGACACAAACCCGGGTCCTTGGGACGTACATGGATTACACTGAAGGCGAATGACCAAACTATGACTCCACGAGGGTGCACTATGACATCCTGATTTTAGCATGGGGAGGCCTGTGTCAGATCTCTGACTACAGAACTATCAGACGATAAATGTGCGGTTTTAAAGTCACTACGTTTGTGGAAATCACAGCAGCCGCGGGAAACAAACACCATGTGACTCTCGGGCACAGCGCAGACCAGGGGTGCCACGTGAACCTTTGGGTCCTCACTTAGGGCGCCCCGCCTGGAACCTCCTTGTGTGCTTGTCTGCCTGCTGAACACCCATGCAGAACGCCGCCTGCGCCAGCAGCTACTGAAGAGGCTGCCTTACTCTTATGTGGAGTTTGGGCGCCCAGCACAGAGCCCAGCACGTCATGTCTGAGGCCTGGGTGGGCAAGTGAGTGGGTGGGAACTGGCTACCCTAGAGTCAAGCGTCCAAGTTTTGCGGTCTGAATCCTGGGTCTGTGTTCGGCCTCCCCAACTTCCAGGCAGTGCGACTTCTCAGTGTTTCGGCTTCCTCGGCCAGAAGATGGGGATAAGCCCGGGACCCACTGGGCTAGCTTGTGAGGGTAAATGAGTTAACTTGGGGAGGATGCTTAAACGCTGCCTGCCCGCGCGAAGGGACCAAGAGCTCCTACCAGCTACTACTCCGCTGTGATACAGCAGAGGTGCCTGCACGGGAAGGGACGCCGCTGAGGCAGGGGCCCGGGCCGGGGAGGCCTAATGAGAGGCAAGAACCCCACAACGCCTGGAACGTCCGCTGGACACTGCCTGGAACTCAGGTTTCACCAGCTTCCTCTACGAGACTGTGGTGCTAGGGCAACTTGGAAGCCACAAAGGGAAGGAGGTCCAGTGTGGAAGCAATTTCAGTTCTGGAGAATGCAACCCGTTGTGGAGAGGGAGGCGCGTTTCATGAGCCCCCAATTAAAGGCGAAAGGTGACCAGGAGTCACCTAATGACATGCTATTTCCTGACTCTGCCCAGCTCTGGAAAATCCCGATTACATACAGAAAAATGCAAAGCATATTATAAAACCTGAAGGCCCAGGTATGAGTGCTGAAGGCAGATGAATGAACAGATAATGGATGTGCCAAGGTGAAAGCCAGGATGCCGCCTGGGGCTTTTCTGACAAGGGTTTCTCACCTTGAATGTGGAACAAAAATGGTGGCCTTGAACCAGACCAAGAGAGCAAGGAAGGGAAGTGGGGTGACAGCCTGTTGCTCTTAATTATAAGCAAATGGATTGGAAAAGCTGAGAACGTTGGGAAAGGTGGCTCCACCAGCTGATTTCTAAGCCTCTAGTTCTGGTTGTCTGCTCCGGAGGCAGTTTTATGACTGCTTGAAACAGCAGGCTGTTTTCAGGAGTGTCAGACAGTTAGGGACCAGCTGGCTGGGGTGTCAGTGCTGCCAACAGCCAGCTCTGCAAGGGTCCTCTGGCTCACCCCATGCGCATTATAAACAAGGCCGCATACACAGAAGGCCCCTGACTGCCTGAGCACCAGGTAAAGACACTGCTCGTCCAACTCGGCCAGTCCCCTCCCCTGGGGCCCTGTGGTGAAGACCAGCTGTGCGAGACTCCTCACTCCCCCAGGTGGCACCTTCCCAAGGTTTTGTGACTTAGCTGGCACAGGTTTCTACCTGACACACCCAGAGAGGTATGTGACCGCTGCACCATGTCACCAGGTCCAGCCTCCCTGACAATGCCTGGTCCACCGGGAAGGACAGCTCCCAGAGGGAAGTGGAATTCACGGAAAGCTGCAGAGAGAGTGAAGGTGCGCTCCAGAACATTCCTCGTTCTGGCTAGCGCAGTAGATCTCAATGCTGGCTACATTGTGGAATCCCCTAGGGAGTATTTAAACACAGATGCGCCAGGCCCACCTCCGGAACAAATGACTCACACGGCCGGAATGGGCCCAAGCAAGGACCACATTCGTAGTGCCGCAGGTGAGCCTGTGGCCCAGCGCTGTTGTCCACTGCTGACAATCTGACACAGAGAACACAGGACAGAAAGCACTGCCCCCCCATGGCCACAGCTTTCAGAGTCAGGGGCAAATCAGAGGCTTGAGAGCAGTTCCTCTTGGTGCGTAGCCACAGGCCAGGGCAGCATGGGAAACCAATTCTCACTTCTATTTTCAGGCAGGTCAAAGTGGAAATGACACAATGAGCTTTTAAACGTCCCACGATCAGTACTCTGTACGTTGAGAGCTGACCAGAGTAGATAGTACTTGACAGTTATCTGGTGAATCAGTCCAGACTGGCTGCTGCGCCCCATCACATTGGTCAGTGGGAGCAGGGCCATCCTTGTCACTGGCGTCCTGCAGTCTTAAATCGGGACACTCGTCATTTAGAGACTCAATGGTCAGTCCATGCTCTTCCAGGTGCTCCCTACACGTCAGCCAGGCCCTCGTGTAGGGCTCTGGGTACTGACACCTTGAAGGTGCTCCTGCCAATCTGAATGGACCCTGCGGCGGGGTGGGAGGAAGGGGCTGAACCCTCCCCCCACACCCATTCTGCCCCATGGGCTGGGCTGGAGGGACAAGGGTGGTGAAGGCAGAGTCGGCTGGCAGCAGGACAGGCCTGGCAGGAGAGGCTGGGCCAGGCAGACTGCCTGCCGTTCTCAGAGACCTTTGGCAAAGGTCACTCGTCTGTCACTGCTTCAGTCTCCCCAGAGGTTTGTTTTGGGTGTTCTGTGGTAGATCAGATATCGGGGCCAGAAACCCATCCTCCCCTCCGGGGATCCCGTATGGGTCTGCTGTCTGGTGGGGCTGGGGAGGTGGGCGGGCACCAGTGGCTTCGGCCGCAGCCCTGTGTAGGCAGAGCCCCAGACATTCTCGAGTGGGCTGCAGCGGGGGATGTCATGAGACTCACTCCCCACATGAATTCCTGTTTCCTGTGCAGTGAGCCCACTGCTCCCCGCGACAGCCAGATGTGGTCAGGAGGCAGACTTCAGCAGCATGGTGACAGCTGGGGTGCCCCTTATGACTGGAGCAGCACAGGAGGGAGCTGGGGAGTGGGGGCACTCATCGTGCAGGCCCTCAGACAGCAGGACCCTGGAGGGCTCTAAAGGCCACTTTAAAGGGGTGCCTCAGGCTGCTGGTGGGGAAAGGACAATGGAGGAAGCTGGCACCCCAGTCGGAGGGTGGTTTCCAGAGGTCGGGCCAAGGTGGAGACACTGAAGGCCGAGAGCAGGTGCCAGACACTGGTTGACCCCTGAACTGGTGGGATCTGCAGAGAGTAGGGACAGGGATGAGATAGGACATGCTCCAAAGCTTTAGGCCTGAGTGACTAGAAAGATGGGATTGGGGAAGGCTGCAGGGAGGAGCAGGGTTTGGACAAGAAGCCCAAAGCTAACCCGTCAAGTTGGATTGGCATTGCCTTCTCCATTGCCCTCCAGGGCCGGGGCCCTGTAAAGTCAAGGCAGACATGTACTCAGCATGGACCGGTAGCTCCCCCAGATCCCACAGTCCCACGAGGTATAGACGGGAAGGTCTGCGGTTAGGTCTGTGCCAAGGTCACAGAGCCCGGGAGTGCCAGGGCTGCAACCCCACCATCAGCCGGACCTGTCTGCTCTGCTGGCCTCCTTAAACAGAATGGAGTCCCCCCACCAAGGGTGGTGATGGGCCTCAGCAGACGTTGTCCCCTGAGCAAATTGAAGCCATGAGGTCCCTTCTGATCAGGGCTATCAGCACTGTGGCCCCATTTGCAAATGCAGGAGACAGACTGGGATTTGCAGAAAAGATACTTTCAGCAGAAATGATCACTCTGATAGACCCAGAGGGGAAGAGCTGAAAACCCAGTCCCCACTACTCGGTTGCCTCTACTCCCCAATACGCGGAATGGAATCGAGAAATTCTGCTTTGCAGAGGAAAACGCTCATAAGTTTCGTCTTTTTCAGAAGGATTGTCCTCGGACTACTTCAGTTCATAACCAATCAGAGGGCACAGCCATTAGGCGACCTTTGGATCCCAGCAGAACATGCCTCTCTAATGTAGCTCAGTTATGATTGTAAGTTTACAAAACAGGGAAAGATTACAGGAATATACATTAAACCACATCAATGAGCGTTACTGAGGGGAAAAAAATAGGTCCAGCAGACAGGTACCAATCAAATAATCAATATGCAGGAAACAGCTACACTGCCCTGCTTTAAGAGAACCAAATAATGCTCAATTGGATTTACTTAAAATGTTTCCACTTGAACAAAACTGACAGCTGTATTATAATCACATTTCCAGTCACTTTATAAGATACAAATTTCATTTCTCCATATTTCTACTTCATTTCTGAAAAGGGGCCAGTAACATTATTCATCAAACCCACAGAGAAGAAGCCTAATTCATAGAGAGGGGGAAATGCTGTTAATTCCATGCTTTCCCTTCCCTTGGAGGATTGGTGGTTTAATTCAAATATGGTCTCCTTCTCAGCAGTCTAATTCTGGTCCCAGTTTCACAGACGGGCCAGGGAGGAACAAAGAAAGAAAGAAAAAGGAAGCATGCAAGTCCTCAGGTGAAATGATTTGGGGTAGGCTCAACTGCTGCAATGAGGACATTCTACAGGCTTAGAGAGCACTGAGGCGGGGCCGGGGAGCTTGGCTTCTCGTCCCTCTCTGGTGGCCACTTGCAGCAGAAACCCGACTGTTCCAACAAACGGTGATGAACAAACGTCATCTTTTACTGCACAACCCAACCCAAATTACTTAACGGCATTTGGAAACGTCGCTTTCGTGTTAATGAAGGGCCCGAAGCGTTCATGAATGATGACAGCAACACAACAAGCCTTCTTTGAGTGCCTACTACGTGCCAGGCACACGCGTGAGGAGTGCTTGGTGGGTATGGGGGAGGACAGATACTTGATCTGGCAGTGAGGCCCCAGAGAGAAGCCTGGGAATGGGGCCCGGGACAGCAATTCAGGTCATGGGCACAGCGTGACCAAAGGTTGAGAGGTGAGAAACGGCAGGCAGACAGTGTCCAGGGCTGGCGAGCAGCGTCACAGACAGATGGGTTCGGACACAGCAAGAAGGGGCAGATGCAAAGGCCAAGGCTGGCTCAGTGGCCACACGGGAAGCTTTGGAATTTACAAGCAGGAATGCAATGGGGACAAATGTGCCTTTCAGACACGGGGCAACAACCAGACAGGTGCAAGGCCATGGGTCAAACAAGTCATGCGGTGCCTGGGCAGGGAGGGGGCAAAGATGCCACTGTGGGATGGCTGGTGACCCTCTGACTACAGGGTGTGAGCTGGGTCAGGAGTGGTTCCAAGTGGGCAGGTCAGGTGAGGGGCAGGTGGAGATGCCCACCAGGGTGCTCTGCCACGTGTCTTCACGCGGACACCCAGTGTGGAGAAAACACAGTGGGGGAGCACAGGCCCAAAGCCACAGAACTGCAGCCCGTAGAGATGGGACTTCCAGTGCCGTCTGAATGCCACCTCCCAGGTTCACACTGGCGGCGTCTGTCCACTAACTACATCACTTCTCCGGGCCCCACGCACATGCTCAACTAAGCTGCCCCCGAAGAGTGTGGCCCTGAAGCAAGCCTCCCCTTGCAGGTTTCAGTTCTCCCTTAAGCCAGAACCCACTTTCCTTAAAGTCATCTTTCCAAGAAACTTATCATCTAATGAGTAACCCCGGGTGACCGCCTCCATTTCCAGTGTGTCCCAGGGACAGAAATAGTCATGAGGATTTGCTTTGTCAGAACTTCCACGAAGAAGCTTCTACTGAGAGAAGAGCTGCAGTCCGACCAGCAATGCCAGTGACTGACTGGGAAAGCTCCATGTGCGGAGGGTGAGGCTGCGCTTTGTGCGTGGATTCCGTGCGTGGGTTTTGTGCGTGGGCTCTCAGCTGTCCTGAGGCAGACACTACCAGCCCCGCTGCCCCGAGGAAGAAGAATGTCCCTGCGAGGTGGAAGAGGTCACACAACTGGGCTTCCAGCCTGGTTTTTCTGGGTCCAGGGCCCTGGTCCACTGCTTGTGAATTCAATGTGGATTTTAATTCCTTTTTTTGCCACTTCCTTAAGCTTTCCTCTTAACACATGTCAAGCTTCCAGAACTGTAAGGAACAGTCCAGTAAACACGCTTGTGGCCTTCACCTATATTCATCTGTTGTTAATATTTAGCCCCATTCACTTCCTCTCTCTCTACAACCCCTACCCCGCCCCACACTGTCATTTTCTGAATCGTTCCAAAGTACAGGCAGGATGACACTTGACTCGTAAACATTCCAGCCGGTACTTCCTAAGAAGCAAGGAGGCCCTCTCCTTGAACCTGTCACTACTACACCCAAGAAACAGGGTAACAGGGACCTCAGTCAGACTGTCTAACCACGGTCCACATGCAAATTTCCCTCATTTCCTTAAAAACAGTCCATGGAAGCCACTTTCCTCCCACCTCAATCCACGAGCCCACCCTGGTGACAGTGTCATGTCTCTTCTGTCTCAGAATGCTACAACAGTGACAGCCCCAGCCCTCTCCACAGACTTTCGTCATCACGACATTCACCTTCGAAAAATTCAAGCCACTTATCTCCTAGAATGTCCCACATTCTGAACATGCCTTTCAAATCTTTATCACTTTTGCTGTTTCCTCATTTTCCCCAGGCTGAGGCGCACGCATGACAGATCCATCAGCAAACGGCGTAACACAGAGATTGTTCCAGGACTGACGAGACCACATTGGCCTTGGGAGAGCAGCAAACCAACGAGCTCACACTCTCGTGGACTGACAACCGAACTGCACAACTAGCTGGGAGCATCACGGCACACTTGCCGGAAGTGCACTGTGTCCTCGCCCGTAAGGGCGGGGGACGAAGTGTGCAAACGCATGGCCCTGCTGAAATGGGGTACGGTGGGCCTCCCTGACCCCCAGCTCGCCTCATCAGCAAGCACAAGGAGGACAGGAGACCGCGGCAGGTCTGCGGGGAAGAGGGTCCCGTGTGTTTCTGGAAGCACAAGATGCTGAGCAGGAGCTGGGTATGCACTCAGGTCTGGGGGCAGAGTGAGCCGGCGAGAAGGGTGCAAGCCCACAGCTGCCTGTGGGACGCAGGCCCCGTGGAGCCAGGCCACCTCATGTTCAAAGTGAAGACAGCTGGATTTGCACAATGAGATGCCCAGATGTTACAACATTGACAATGAATCTAAAATTTGCTTCCAAACATTGCACCAGGCACCAAACCTCCATCTGTGGGCCCAGCGGCCCAAGACCCAGCAACTAAGAACCTCGATGTACGCTGCCCTACAGCCGCCCCGGGGAGGTGGGCGGTGAAGGAGCTCCTTCTAACAAGCGGGAACTGAGGCTGGAGAAGCGAATGAGTCTGCCCAAGGTCACAGAGAGAGAGGCAGAGCTGGGATCCGATGTCAGATGTGTCCTCTACCAAGTCTATATTTCTGGGACCTAAGACTTCCTCCAGGCCTCAGCCACCTTCTTCAACAGTCAGGCTGGGTCAGACAGAACCCGAAGGAGAGCAGAGGGAAGGCCCATCACAGAAGCAGCACTGCTGCTGCTAACGATCAGCTTCAAAAGCAGAGGGCTCTGGTTCCAGAGGAGAAGCTGGATCAAGCAGGACGGGACTCTGCAATGAAGAGTCCCTGGTCGCAGAGCAGAAAGCACAGTGCACGGGAACAATCCCCGGAGCAAGTCAGAGTGTGTGGCAAAGACAGACACCATCTCTGAACAGCACTTCTGCAGGACGGGTCTCATAGACTTGGCCTCCCAATGGGACCTTCCTGCCAGAATGTGCCCCGTCTCAATAAATTTATCTTCACACTGAGACCAGAGAGGGCCTCCTGACCACCGGTTAAAGCTCTTCTCGGTGTTTGAAGGGTCCTAACCCTTGAAGCGCCCACCGGCCTGCACAGTGGGCCCGAGCCCAGTCTCAGCTTCATTGCTCCACAGCCTGACCTCTCCCCTGCCTGTCCTCTGCCACACTGCCCATCGGCCCCAGGGCTTCCCCTGTCCCTTCCGGGCACCCAGATCCAGCCCTCAGAGGCCTCCCTGACCTGGGGCAATTCAAAGCCCCTGTCACTGGCACCTGCTCCAGCAGCCTTCTGAGTCTGATCTGTGTGACGCTGTCATCGGCGTCAGTCTTGCCACTGAGACTGAGCTCCAGAAGACAAGGACACTTTCTCTTGTGCTTGAAACTGGCTGCACTTGGTTATTATTGTTTTAACACGTCCAATTAAAACGCAGTTCATGGGCTTACAGGAGCCACTGCTGTTTGTTTCTGGGAAAGACTGACCTTCCTTCTGGATCTGGTATTAGCAGTGTCGGTTCTTATAGGAAACGATAGTCAAATAATTCTTCATATGACGACTTGGTGAAATGAAAAGTTGACAACTCTCTCCCCAGAGGCCTGCTGCTTTAGCTTTGTGTTGGCACTTCCCTGGGCTGTCCAGGAGCAGTCCGGGAACCGTGGCAGCGCGGGTGGGTACTTCCAGCCCCCGGCGAGCCTTATCGTCTGTAGAGCACGCCTGGGCCCACCGGCGGAGGCCCCCTGGAAGCTGTGTGGGAGCACCCCGCCTGCTGGGACACGGCTTCCCTCACGCCACCCCCGTATCCAGAGGGGTGCTCTCACTCCCCAGGACAGTGCCAGCAGCACATGACAAAGGGTCTGAATACTGCAGGGCACGTAACTCAAGTCGCTGCCAAATCCAAAACGTCCTGGAGCCCCGCGGTGGGCATTCTGGCTGGTTCTTTCAGCAGCAGCTGCGGACACTCACGGAGCACCTACCGCACACGGAGCACCTGCTTTACCAGCCCTTCCTGCGAAGTCCTACAGTCACTTATGCTGAACCTCACAAGCACGGGTAGCCTGAGTGATGGTGCGCCCTGTGGAGCAGTGTTAGGTCAGTCGCCTCCAAAGGAGCACAGGCCACATACCTCTGGGTTCAAGTCCTGGGTACAGGGGCCGGGTGTGTGTGTGTGTGTGTGTGTTGCAATAAATCAGTGTAAACCAGTGTAAACAACTAAATGGCAATAAAATACAATACTTCTTCCTCCTCTCTTCCTGCCTATCTATTTGCCTTCATTCTTGCCTGCAGCTTTGCTTTCAAAAGAGAGAGAGAGAGAGAGAGAGCGAGAGAGAGAGAGAGAGAGAGAGAGAGAGAGAGAGAGAGAGAGAGAGGAGAGAGAGAGGGAGAAAGAGAGAGAGAGAGAGAGGAGAGGGAGGGAGGGAGGGCGGAGACCACCCAAAAAAAGAAAAAGAGCCTGAGTGAGTCACAGATCTCTGGTTACACTAGGGCTACAAAATCTGTCACTGGGCCAACTGAGCGCACAGGCCCCATCTCCAGGGTGACCCCTGGCAGCGGGCACACTGGGAATGCTCAGGATTTGCAAGGATGGTGACCAATTCGATTGAGGAGAGTAATGCAGCAAAGTCCTTATCTGTTAGGAGTATTTACAGATACCATGATGCATTCCATTCACTTTAATGTGGGGCAGTGTGCTTTAAAAAGAGAAAGGGCAGGTCACATGAAGTAAGACTTAGCAAGAGGGTGATAATCACTGAAGCTGAAGGCCTGGTCTCCGGAGATTCATGATGCAAGTCTGTAAAAACCAAACCTATTCTCTACTCTAGTCTTTCCTGCCCACCCTCACCCCACAGACGCCCCTTCCTTCCTTCTTTGCTTCCCTCCTTCCAGTCCTGACCTGTGCTGCATGCTCACACCCAGGCCACTTTCCTCACAGCCAAGGCAACACCATCTTCAGTGTAAGCATGGCAGTTCGCCCCTTGCTGGGTCTCTGATGCTCCCTGTCAGAAGCCACCCTGCCAGGGCACCCCGGCCATGTCCACCCAGAGGCCTGCCACTGGTCAGCAAGTGAAGGGTAGCTCCTGCGGGCTCCTGCTGTGGTTTCTTATCACAGAGAGGTAAGTTCAGCAAATACACTTCATGTCACTGCTTTCTGCGGGCATTCCTTTAAGTCTGTCTGACCAAATCACCTTGGACAAAAGTTGACCCACCCCGAACACTTCTCCCGAGCCAGTCTGTCAGGAGACCAACACTGCTCGGAAGAAGCCCAGCTTCCAGTCACGTAGCAAGTGTGCAGACCTCCCATCGGACATGCTTTCCATGCGCACAGAGGGTACTCTGTGAATGCACAGCATGCTCTTTCCCCAATGGAAGGGGACAGCCGTCAGCATTTAAAAACAATCACAGCTCCCCCCAATCAAACAATATGGACGCATCTGATTCTCATACCACGTGCTTGTAAAATCCATAATTCCTGGTATTTTCTGGACACTGTCCTCCTTAGCAAAGACATAGTTTGCAATCAGGTTAGGTGAAGACAGATAGCCATTACTTTCTTAATTTCCAACTACCCAAAAAGGCTCAGTTAAATGTGCTCAACTAGCAATCTAATCAATTAAAATTGCTAAGTGAAATACTTTAACCTTTACTTCAGCAGGCCATCCCTAAGGGGGAGGAGAGAAGGAATGAATTCCCAGTGTAAAATTTAGCTCCAGGGCCTGGATGCAGACATCCTTGCTGCAGGATGGAGTGGCCTCGGACAGCAAGCTCTGCCCTCCTCTTCCCATGAACCAAATCAGAGCAACTGGTTGATGGCTCTCTCCAGTTGACTCAGTCAATTTAGACGCTGACAGAAATCTTAAAGGGTCAAAGGGTCAAAGGGTCAAGGGGACGGGCATAGAGCAAAGGGGGAAGAGAGCTTCCTGCTCTTCCAAGACAGGGAAGAGAAAAGAGTGCCAGTCAGAAGGTAAGAAGATGCCAGTCCACTGCATAAGGCCCTCCAGTCTCCGTGAGACTCGCTGGGCTGGCAGTGCGGCCCGCTCTCCCGAGGCATTGCCTCACAAGTTAGCAGGGCCCTGACTCTTACCTGAGCACAGGTGTGTGCTCGGCGTGGTGCTCGGGTCCCACCGTTTCTGATCGTAGTTCATGCCATTCTCAAAACAACCCATTTCACAGATAAGCAAATGGAAGTGGGCGGGGGGGGGGGGGGGTGGTCCCAGGCCCTTGCTCCAGGGAACACACAGCAGAACAGGGGTATCTGGTGTGAAGGTCAACCTTCAGTGAGGGACAGCAAGACCGCTGGTCATATAACTAATGAGTTTGTCAGAACTCATTCCCTGTACGCTAAAATTTGGTGAATTTTGTTGGATGCAGACTCTTATCTCAGCCAACTTCTCTTTCCCTTAGCTATTACAGAATGTGAACGGCTTTACACCTGCAGTCTCCCTGAGTCTCAGCCTCTGCTGGGCTGCGGGCATGAGGCGCTGCAGGGTTAAAGCAGCAGCCCGAGGTTACAGGTGAGCATGCAGTTTTCCAGCTGCCCAAGTCATCTTTACCCAAACCCCGGTGATGTGCACGTTTGAGTTTTCTTCTCCTTTAGCGGCAGACTCCTTGCATCCGTGGAGCCACACAGAAAACCCAACCCATCATGCTCTGCCATGTTCTATGCAGGGTGGGGTGCTGGAGCCTGAGACCCCCGGCCCCGCGCTCTCCTCCAGCCAGCCACGGTTGCGCGCCCATCTCCAGAAAGCAGACCCAGACCCTGGGCCCCTCCCAGAGCCTTCTGTGGGACTCGCACACTGCCGGCTCAGGGTCACAGGGTGGCCGCAGTAGAAAATGCAGCTGGGCTGACCCCCACGAGTTTTGGGCAGCACAGAGACGCCCTCACGGGGACGAGAATGCCAACTTACTCAGATCCAGGACATCATCGGTCTTGATCAGGTCCTCCTCCCGGGTCAGCGGCAGCTGGGTCTCGGGCTCCCCTCGCAGCTGCAGTGACAGGGACCGGAGCATGAAGAACACCCGGATGGCCTGGAGCAACCGTTCAGAGAGCAGAGAGGTCAGTGCCGTGAGGCGGCGCGCCGAGAAAGCACACAGCGACTTGCGGTTTCAGGCGCACGCGCAGAACGAAACAAAGGCCCGCTTCCACGGGAATGTGCTTCTCGAGATTTTGCAGCTGCGAGAAAGAACCCCAAGGGGCACAGCCTGCTTTCAGTTACCCACGGGCGCAGCTTCGGACCATACTACCTCAAGTGAGCACCTGTCATCTGCCCTCTCCCTGGTGTCATGGCACCCCACCCGCCCACAGGCAGCCTCACTTCACAGGCAAGGCCTGGGGACACAAGAGGCCAGGAGATTGGCCCAGGGGCAGAGGGGGCTCCATCAGCATGCAGACTGCAGGCCCGCAGAGGAGGTGTCTGGGCAGGATCCCACCACCGGCCACCAGTACCTCCAGAGAGCAGTAACAATGCAGAACCCAGGCCCCGGAAATCAGACAGGCCTGTGCAGAAAGCAGACTTCACCTGGTCCTATGGCTCCCTCCTGGGAACACAGGGTTGGGGCTGGCTTGCCCACCAACCAGAGCGCAGGAAGCAGAGAGTTAGGCAGGAGAGGCTGCCTCCAGGCCACTGCAGCTGATGGGCCTGCTTGAGGGGGTCTGGTCGGACTCCCAGATCCTGACCTCCCTGCTCTACAGTCTCCTTATCTGTGAACTGGGACCGGTGTCCATCCCGCAGGACTGCTAGGAGGTTTCAATAATGCTGGAGGCGAAGCAGCCAGTGTGTGCTTAAAGAGGCGGCCACCTTTAATCCAGTCACATGACAGCTAGGCTCAGGGAGGGCATGGGGACAAACCACTGTTGCCACAAGAGGGCCACAGGCCTGGCATACTGAGGGGAGGCTGCCCTTATTTGACAAGGTGCTTCTGAAACAAGGGCAGGGTACAGATGATGGCCTGCAGAGCTGGGCTTGCAGCGACTTGATGACGGTGACAAGATGTTCATCGGCACACCTAAACCCTACTTGGCAGGGAATTGGTGGGAGGCCTTGGGCCAATCACTTAATCTCCTAACGTAGAAAATCAGAACGATCCTGCTGCCTGGACCTATTCTGCGGTCATGTGTTCCCCTTTGCAAACCCTAACACTAAAGAAAAGTTTTTATATTATGATGTTGATGGCAGTGGTGGAGGCATTTTCATCTGCTCTGACTCTTAACATACCAGCTTTTTAAAATATAGACATCTTCCACAATCAGAAGCAAATGAGGTGCTGGTTTATTTAAAAAAAGGGCTAGTTTTATTCATCAAGCACCTACTGTGTGCCAGGCCTTTGGGCATTTACTGCAGGAAGAGACAAAGCTGAGAAATGCCAAGAAGTCCAAGTTCTTACAGCCAATGAGTGGTCAATCTGGGATCTGAAATCAGGAACCCAGTGGTATCTGTGCCCCTTAACCAAGCATGCAGGAAACTCAGATACCCCTGCTGGCCCCAGAGCAGAAGGTTTAAGATGTGGGCGATCACTTGAATGAGTTGGCACTGTGAATGCTCAGATAAGGAGTCATGGTCTTGGGGATGAGGGAGAGAGGAAGAAAAAGTCCCACTGCAGTCAGGTCCAAGGTGAGTGGAAGCTTCATTTTGTGTGTCAAACCCTTCTCTTCGGGGCTCTGCAGGCAAAAACCTAGCAGCACCAGAGCCCGGAGATGAGAAAACAGAAACACGAGCTTTCTACGGGCTATCACTCTAAGAACTTCCAATGTGAAAGGAGCTTGAAATCTGGGCCCTAATGTAGACCTTTTTAAAACATTCACTTTTGCTCTGCAAGCAACAAATGGAAGAGACTTCTGGGAATAGAAGAAGAAAATAAGAAAAATGTAGAAATATAAAATATAATATGAAACATACAAAATAAAATCTCTAATCATACTTTCCCAGGTTCCTGCCCCAACTCCTTAGGGAGGGAACAACGCCTGGGAAGCCATGGCCACGAAGGTAAGGAGGCCAGATTCCCAGAGGGCTGGTGCTCCACCTGGTGACAGGTAGGTGCCTGTGGGGGTCTCCAGGGTTTGGCAGGCATGTTGGGAGTTCCACAATTCCAAGAACCCACAAGAGAAAGGCAAGATACCAGGTAAGGCTCACGAAATTCATCCGCCCACCCCCTAAAACGGTAACTCCCACCTGACACGGGTATCTCTGTCAAGCCTCTTGACAAGCCTGAGTGATTCCCATTTCCCACAGGAAACCACGGCCCAGGACAAGAGGTAGCCTGTCCAAGATGACTCAGTTAATGACCAGGTTGCAAAGTCTGTCCTTCCAGTCACGTCTTTCCCTTCAAAAGGTTTAGGATCCAGGCTTTTAGTGAGTACTTTTCTTTGTTAAATAAAGATAGAGAATAAAAGCACTACTGAAAAGGAAAGAGGAAGTATTACTCTCAGATGCTTCCATGGAGTGCCAGGAAGACTAATAAGAAGAGAAGAAACGAGATTTGGGAAGGGGTGACACTGACCAAGCTCAGATTTAGAGAGACTTCCCCAGTTCACTTCAATGCCCTGAGAGTGAACCCTAGAAGGCAAGCCCTGGGGGTGAGCCTGGTGAGGAGGGCAGGAGCTTGGCTTCAGAGCCAGATGCCTTGCTTTAACCCAGGCTCGGGCGACTCATGCAAACTGCCCGAGCCCAGGTTTATGCTCTGGAAATGGGGTACCCTCCACCCCTAACCATGGGGCCACTGTGAGGATGCAATGAGATAAGCACAGGAGACACCAAGCTCTGGGGCCGTCCCTGGATCGGACGCCACACGTGCAAGCTGCAGAGAGCTGAGGCCACAGTCGCTCAGATGAGAAGCCCACCACGCCCGTGGAGGCAGCCCTGCAGAGTGCAGAAGCAGCTCGCGATGGGCACAGTCCTGGGCAAGCAGTTTGGCACCATGTAGTCATAAAATGTGTTCCTACCCTTTGAATCAGAAACTCCGCTTCTGGGAACTCTTCCTAAAGAAAAAGGTTGAAAGAAAGAAAACACTGTATTTGTGAAGCTGCTAATTACAATCAGTTGAAAATAATGTAAAATTCTGGAAGCAACCGCAATGTCGACTAGCAGGAACAGCCTTCGTCATTTAGGGCAGCAACATGGGAAAAACTTTCAGGCGCCCAGAAGACATTCACTTATTGAAACTGTATCACAACACAAACAGCCACTTTGGGGGCCGGATCCAAGAGAGGCCATGCACACTCTCACTGCAGCCACGACATGACGAGTTTGCAACAGAGAGGGAGGAGACGCAGAAAGTGTCTCAGGGTTATTTGTTTGGGGTGATGAAATCCCGGGAAACTCATTTTTCTTTTGAAACTATATGTGATGTTGCTGTATTTTTTTAATGCAAAATGCACATCTAAAGAGTAAAGCAAAACCGTCTGTTTCTTCCAGGTCAGTAGCAATAAATTCAAACTGTGGTTTTTGTAAGGGAACTGGGGGCAGAAAGCAGGGGCAAATAAAACGTCACACAGATGCATTTATTTCATAACAGTGTCCAAGATCACCACACAGAGGGCTAGAGGCTTAGATTCGGGTGTGACATTCACTAAAAATCCTCTCCCTAAGTCTTCTTTCCTCTAGCGTTAAGCTCCAGTAGACTGAGATCATTCAAGATTCTAGTTTTTCCCTCCTAAGACGCTAGAGTGCTCCCCGCTGTTTATTCAGCACGTCTGAGCAGCACTCGCTCTCTGCTGGGCACTGGGATCATCACTTTATAATCTCTCAGTTGCTTGGGGCAAGAGCTGAGAGGCAGGACACAGAAGGACCCAGGCTCGGGAGGTCAGACCCCAGGTCACACAGTTGGAGCTGGGATTGAAGCTCAGTGGTTAGGTAGGAGTTGGCATTTGTCTTAGCTGCTTCTTTCAACCGTCCCTGCAATGAGTGGTCTGCTCCAAGACCAAGCTCCACTTTCCTCAGACCCCGGAAGTTCCTGTGACCTTCATTTCAACGTGAATGCCCCTCTCAGCTGGCTGGCTCGGGGGCACTCTTGCTATTGGGGTCTTATTTCACTTGTTCCCTGCCTAATCTTGCTTCGTATACAGTACCTGGTGCCTGAAAATGCTCAACAAATAGTCAAATGGAAGAATAAACAGCATAGTGTGCAAAAAACAAGAGGAAAAACATGACCTTATTCCATGGTCTGCATGGCCATGGGCCCCTCCGTCCCTGCCTCTTCCCTGTTACTCTGCTCCAGCTGTCTGCACTCACTGAAACCCCAGGGCCTTTGCGCTGGCTGCTCCTGCTGTCTACTGAGGCACCGCTCAGTCTTTCACTCATGGCCTTCTCACTCCTTACTTTCCATGCTCCAGCTCAGACGTCAGCTCACTGTCACACAGCAGCTCATCACGTACCTCAGTCAGTGCCACCTGCTAACACCCGGCCACGTCATGCCACCTCCTTCCTACAGCCTGACATCGTAGGTGTCGTTCGCTTACTTGTTAATCTGTGTGCCCTCTCTGGATGTCATGTGACGTCCCGAAGGCAGGGACAGTGCCCTGCTCACTTCTGGAGCCTTAGGCTGTGCTTGGCAGAGAGCAGGAATCCTGGGCTCTCTGATGAATGTAGGAAGGAATATTTCACAAGTCAGGAATAAATTACTAGTGAGGGTTGTCTGAACTTCTCTGACAAGTTCTTAGGGAAAATAAAGGGATTTCTGAAAAGGGTCAGCCTCCTGACAGAAAAGACTGCCTAGTGGAAGAAGACCTTTGAATCCAAAAGAGCGAAATGGAATGTTCTTTGGAAACAGGCAAAGAACTTGAAACAGACCACATAAGCCGTCAATTGCTTGCTAAACCATACACTTCCTTTAGTTCGAATTCAAAGGTCACTACTGTGTTCTATGTCTGAGATGGGCCAAGGAGCTAAGCTTCTGGATGATTCCGGATGGCTGCTTTGCAACAGGAACTGGCCTGAGGTGAGTGGTTGAAATGGCCCTTCAGAAATCGATCTTAAGTCGCGAAGGGAAGATTTTCCAAGGAGGATGGCTTTGCTTGGAGGTAGCCGCCCTGCTTTTGAATCAGTCTGCACCTTCCCCAGCCCTAAACCTATGGGATTTGGGAGCTGCTCTTCTAAACCCCTCAGACAAACGCCAAACAGGAGACCCCAGGGAGTCCAGCCTGCAGGGGCTCTGCCTATGCACCCGACTGAAGCACAGGAAGTGGGTGCACGGCCCTGGAACTGTGACTGAGCCGTTGGGGCAAAGGGAAGAGGAGACCTGCTTTTGTATTTATCTTTCACTGAGCCCGCGTGAGTGTAACCTGAGGAAGCTGACTGTTTTCCTGACAAAGCGCAAAGGGAGAAGGAAACCCCAAGTGCAAGTAACCCTGCCTTTGCCATCAGCCTCATCATTCTCCCCTGCAGATCAGGACCACCTGTCCCCAGCCAGCAGGACGTGACGTCAGGAATCAGCTAACAGGTGAGGGCCAAGGTCCCTGATGAGCATAAGGTTGCCTGAGATGGGGCCCCTCCCACTCTTGTGGCCTCATCACTTCCCAGAGCTCCCCCCAACTCCCCACCCCGGGGTCCTCTCCATGTCCCTGGTGTCCAGGAAGGAGCAGAGCCCATAAAGCAACGAAGGCTGAGTGTGGAGTTCTGGAGGCCACGCTCCCGCGCCGCGGCCTGGCTCTGCAGCTTACTAGCTGGGTGACCGTGAGCCAATCACCTGGCCTCTTCAGGTCACGGTTTTGTCATTTGGAGATGGGGCTAACACTGGTGCCACGCTCCTAGGATGGCTGTAAATCACACGTGGAAGTGCACATGGAGAGCTGCCATGCAGACCCACTTGTAATGAGAGAACATGAGCTCAGAGAACTGTTCAGAGAACCTGGATGGCCGGGTCCCAGAGGGCACAATGTCCCCAGAGCAGCAGTTCACGATGCCAAAACCTCCGGACCCTCAGGCTCGAGGGCCCAGGAGGACCGTGGAGACAGGGCCCGCGGTCCGGGGTGCTGCAGCCCAGCGCAGCTTCATGGTGACCTTTCTGGGAATGTCTCACGGACTTAGGGTGAGTGTGCCCGCGCCGTGCTGGGCACTGACACAGCACACCAGTGTCAGGATGGGCCTGCCTGTAAAAGCTAGGGCCAGCCCTGCCCAGTGTCAGCAGGGTCCTCCCCAGACAAAGTTGCTGCCTGCAGCACTGGCTGGGAGCACAGGCGAGGGAGGCGTCACTGCTGGCACAGGGTGGTTCCTGTGGTGAGGTCTGTGGGTTTGCTCAGGCAGCAGCGAATGTGGATTGACTTAGGACACATGGTCCAACTTCCTCTGCCCCCACCCCAGCCCAATCTCCGCCTGGGTGAGGGAAGGCCACAGAATCCTCTTGTCTGGGCTGGGTACAGCAGGCCACTCTGGCTTTCCAAGTCCAGAAGCTACATAGCCCTGCCGCTCTGGTTACATGCGGATTAACCTGGAAGATGCAAGCTGATGACTGAGAGCTGCAACTCCTCTAATGTATCCACCAATATTCACGCCCGACGGAATGATTTTCTAGGAAAAGGCTATGGTGCTTTCTAAGAAAGAAACTGATCTTACAAGGGAGATAAAATACCATGAACAGTTTGGCAAGGCTGCTCAGGGTTGCTGATAAGGGGCGCACCAGCTCCAGCGGTTCTGAGAACTAGTGGGCCTGCACACTTCTCTCTGCAGCCCGCAGGTCACAACTGCGTTTGCGCGAGCTTCGCCCCATGATCACTCGGGCGCCTGACCTTGCAGCATCTCTGGGGCTCCTGATGCCCAGGTTTCCACACTGGCTCACCTGCTCAGCAGCACGAGTGCTCAGCAGCACTGGCCCACGCCTGGTTCAGAGGCAGGGTCCCCAGGCTCCCTCTCTGTTCAGCGACGGGACGGGTTCTACCTCGGAGGGGTCTTCCGGGGACAAGTGGGGTAGAATGGCAATCGCACTTTAACCATGGCCCAGGACTTAGGCCTGGTGGCAGGGTGTGGGAGATGCTGTCTGAACCCAGGTTGGAAAGCGGGCTCTGACCCGCTCAGAGACCTTTCTGCTGCCTGGGAGGTCCCGGCCAGGCACCCACTCACCCGGCGGGTCTTTTCCACGTCGCCACAGGGCAGACGCTTCACGAAGTCAATGCCCGTCAGTGGTGTGCCCGTGGGGGGCAGCAGGATGGAGGCGTCCATCATCAGGTACTCCACATTCATGGGCTTCATCTGGAAGAGACACACAGGACAGCTGCTGGCAGAGGGCTGGCAGCTCTGATCTTCCTCTGCACCAGGCAGCCAGGTCTGTGTTCTCAGCTGCAGGCTTTTCCTTCGACTGAAGGGACTGCTCAGACACATGGGAGTGTCCCCTATGAGCTTTGCTTTCTCATTCCCTCAGCCCAGCGGGGAGTGGGGTTGTCAGGAGGGAGGCTGGTCCCTTTGGGGCTGATCTGCCCTGTGCATGAGCTGACCAGGGGCGGGGGGGCAGGGGGCCCTCTTGCACTTCAATTACAATAGTCAGAGTGAGGGCAGCTTCGACTGACTGCGGGCAGGGGAATCTAGAGGCTTTCCTGGATGCCCCTGTTAATCATCTCGGCAAGTGGCAAGTGCAGACGGGGCGTTTCCCAATGTGCCACCAAGAAAACAGAAGCTGAGGATTGGATCTGGGCCCCCTGGTGGGTGGTTAGGCAAAGCCAGATCCGGACGCCCTATGACTTCCATCACACCTGACGCTCTCCCTTCCTTCCGCAGCCCCTCAGCATCTTTCCCGCATAATCAATCGAGCAGCTACTAAGTGTCAGGCACCTACAGGGCTCACCCCACAGACAGGGGTGCTGGTGCTGTCCCCTCTTACAGAGCTCAGGGAAGGACACATGCCCATGGCCAGCAGCACAGATGAGGCAGGGCTATCTGCCTCCTCCCCCACCACATCCGTGAAGCTGATTCCCACAGGAGACGCAGGCAACCCTGTCCCTGCGCCGGGAGGTGCTCGTGTGTCCCGACCACTCGGTGTTCACGTGGCTTTGGACACTGAGAGTGCACCCCCCAGCCTCACAGGACGGAGTCCACGAGGGTTAGTTCTCACGGAACTAACCGCATTCCTTCGAGCCTCACAAACTGTTCCAGTGTCTCATTTTGGAGAAAGTGGGCTTCAATGCGATCACAAGCCTGCCCCTCCTGTAACTGACTAAACAGAGCAGGACAGTGTGAGGGCCCTGCCTTCGGGACACTTAGTGAGTAGGCCTGGGTCCAGGGAAGCACGAGTGCCTGCCTTGTGCCTTTTCCTCCTGGACACGGAGAGCACTGGCCTCCAAAGGCATGTGCTCTGCCACTCAAATCCCTTATCCTACAGTCGGGGTGTGGGGGGCACAGGGGGCACAGAGTCCCATCCCCTGGGCCTCCCAGCCCACCCCTTGCACCCCGGCTCTCAGCAACCCTCCGGTAGGCCCCTCAGTCTGCTGTGAGCAGGAAAGCCAGCAGGTCAGGTCACTGTGCCATCTGTATTAAGTAATAGGGGACAAGAGAAATGAGTGAAGGGACAGATATCAAGTCCCAGCTTTAGTGTGGGACCTCCACGAGGACTCTAGCAGCATCTGAGGGGCTGTCCCCACTTCATCCAGCTGAAAGTTGGTTTTCCTGAAGACTGAGCTAAAAAGACTGGCTTTCAGATAGGGGCCGGGGGTGTGTCACTTTGTATTTCTTTAGAGTACATGCCAGTCAGACAAACAGGCGTCTCATTAGGTTTCACAGCCGGCCTGGGCAGTCACCTGGTGGAAGCCCATTTTACCGATGGAAAAATCAAGGTTCTGAATATAAGCAACCTGCCCAGGGTTATACAGGTAGTAACAGAACCTCAGCAAGAGTTCATGAGTCTGGCCTCTCCACAGCACCCCTCTGTCCGAGCCCTAACATCTGCAAACAGGACAGCGAACCATGGGCACTGTGCCATGGGGGGGGGGACATCTAGGGCTTAGAGAAAAGGGTTATTACCACTGCAGGCGTACCATGCCAATGCACATCCGAAGTGTGCGATCACACTTCCAGGGCAGGGGAGGAAGGGCTCGTGGCTGTGGACAGGAGTGGGGCACACAAAGGCCGCCCACACTGAATGTGTGTGGGCATTTCTGGAGAGGAATTATACCAGTTGATGCTTTTCCCTTGAGAAGGTCCAGGGGGCTCTCAGATACATAGTGAAGGAGATTGGTGCGGGCCCAGGGGTCCAGAGACCCGGAGAGGGCTTGGGGCAGGAAGCCATTTAGTAGACACCACCCATCTTTTTCTTTCTGACGCTTCACTCAGGCTTATTATAAACTCCCCGAATCACTTCACTCTTCGGTTAGCAATGCCCATGGAAAGGGTCATTTATCATCAGTGTACTGAGAGCCAGTTAAGGGGCAAGTGCTGGGGAGGCACGTGCAGAGAGACCTGTCTTCTCCCACGATTGCTTGCTGGCTGGAGAAAGGCAAAGCAGGCTGATGCTGGGTGCAGCTGCACACTGAGAATATTCCAGTCACGGCGAAGGGGGCAGCCTGATGTTGTAGAAGGGCAGGGGGTCGGGAGTGAGTCCTCAGTCCTGGCGCTGCCTCACTGGTCAGGCAGATGTGGGCCCTCACTGAAGCTCTGATTCTCACTGCCTTAGGGGTCAGAGGAGGACACGGACAGCAGCTCCTGCACTGGGCTGACGTGGGCATTCAGAGACAGAACGCATACAACACGCATTACGCACTTGACCTGAATGACATCCTCAGATACTACTCAGCAAAGTGAATCTTTCTGACCTGTCTTACAGCCCCACTTAGGGGAATGATGTCATCTGACATTTCAGCTGTGGGGGGAACGAAAGACTTGCTTTCCAATCCCTTTCCCAGCAGTCTGCCTTGGTCAGAGAGCCCGCATTCAACGGTTCTCTCCAGGTGTGGCAGGCACGCAAAGCATGCCGGCCCTCACTTACTGTCATGCCCCTGTACTCGTCTTCAAACATGTCCAGGAAAATCTCTTCTCCCTAAGAAGAGAGGAGAGAAGATCACACGTATGTTCCCCACAAACAACACCACGTATTATTCACTCCAGGTGTCAGCTTCTGAGGTCACCTGCTTCTCACTAGTGACTTCTCATAAATCACCATGAAGTCACACACACGTGAGCAGGAACACACACTCGTGAAAGAAAGACCAAATGTCAACTCGCACCCTTGTCATCTTCTCCTTTTTAAAAACACATGTTTCTTCTAGCAAAGCAATTGATCAAAAGATTCTGCTTTCAAAGAGAATTAATGAAAAACTGTAATCATATAATTTACGCGAAAATGATCTCATTAAAACACAAAAATGGCTAATATTTCAAGAGCTTAACATCATGCATCTGTTAAGAAGGGCTGAAGAAATGGGAGACCCGGGGAGGCTCCACAACTGGGAGAGGAAGAGCGGAATGAAGAGTTAAGAGCGGAAATCCCATGGCCGGTGCTGTGCCTTTGGGGTTTGCGCTTTGCCCAGGAGGCGGCTCTCAGAAGCAGGTAGCAGGTAAGAACTTGGGCTCTGAGATCTGTAAACAGGGACAAAATCTCATCTTTACTTCTCAGAGCTGCATCTTTACTTTGTTCCGCTCCAAGACTGGGCTGGCGGCCCAGACCTGTGCAGGTCACTGAGAAGATGAAATTAGTTAACGCACAGAAAGTGCTGAGCGCAGGGCCCGACACTCAGACGGGGGCGGGGGCGCTGGTAAATGCTTACTGTCATTATGCTCATGGAAGATGGGCCCACAGCTGGGGAGGGCAGGGCAGGGAAGAGGGCAGTCCTGTCTCTTTCCTAGGTCCTGAGTATCTCTCCCTTCTCCCTCCTGTCCCTCTCCCTCCTCCTCCCTCCCCTGCCTTCTCTCTGCTGTCCTGTCTTTCTTAGGTCCTGAGTATCTCTCTCTTCCAACCCTCCTCTCTCTCTCTCTGCAAAAGATTGTACCCTTTACATATTTTTCCAAATTGTCAGACCTACAGACACACTTGAATACTCTTGTGTGCTGTAAAAACCATCAACAGAAATAACCACTCCTGGAAACATCCAGAAGCTCCTAAGCTATGTATTACACCTAGGGTAAAAACCCTATATTACAAAAAAGAAAGAGAAATCAGGGTTGGGAGAAAAGAGCCAAAAGTCAAATAAAGTTCTCCTTTTTTGTTAATGAAAGAGAAAATTCTGCTAGGAAAAAGCCTTTCTGAAGCCTTCAGAAGAAAAATAATTTGTTTTTGCAATCCAAGAACTCCTGAGGGGAGAAATAACTGAGACTAGTTCTATGGAAAGTACTCAGAGGCGGCCAGCGGCGTCTGCTCTCCTGGGGGTTTTGCTAGCGGACGAGTATCCTCACGCAGGGCAGGTGCAATTCGGGAGGCAGGAAGGGGATTCTGAGGCTTCCTCCCCCGTGCCTGGTGCCCACAGCGGGGGCACTCTGTCCTGGGCAGTCATATATGCACATATGTATGAAACTGAAAATTACAAAGAAATTCATCTATAACTGGTGAACACGTTCTTAAACCGGGAGGGAGTAAAGCTGTTCTGATGGGAGAGCATGGGCGGAACAGCCCAGCAACTCCGCTCTGGAGACTAGAACGTGGAGCATTTTTCCTCAGTCATCACGGGTCTAAGAAATAACTGAGACATGAAGCCTTCACGTCCTGCTTACACACACTGGCAACTCACCTTATAAAAATGTCGCACTAGGTGAACGCTTTCTTCTCTTGCACCCTGTTAAGAGAGGGAAGGTGTAAGGGAGGTGGGTTTCAAGGAGACAAGTGAGTTGACAAATTATGAAATCTGAAATGTGAGCGTATGTAAGGCATTGCTGGGCTAACAGCCTTAATCTATAAAGTGGTTCTTAATGAGAGGGGAGGACGAAGGGGCCTCGAGCTCCAAAAAATGGGTCAAGGACATGGGTCCATGTACTGACACCGGAAGTCATTACTACAGTTAAGTAGGGAAAATGGTTTATAAAGTACGACCACGATGACTGTTTTTAGAAAAATTCTTTTCTAAGTTTATGAGTGTATGTCCACATCTGGAAATATATACACCAAAGTGTCAACTATAGTTCTTTTTACCTCTCTGTACCTTGTAAATTTTCTAAAAGGAAAGGAAAATAAGGAGGAAACAGTAAATACAGATATTAGCACAATAACCCACAAGTAAATAATGTGTACTTGCACATGTATACAACTTCTTGAATGAAAACAGAAAAATAAAAAATCCCAGAGACAAACACGGAGTCGCATAATTGTCAGGGAAACGGGTGAAATTCAGTCATCCAGGGCCCTTCGAGAGGACATCAGGGGGAGGGCAGGCCCGCAGAACACAAGGGACGCAGTGGGCGTCGGGGCAGCGGGCCCCTTCTGGCTGGTGCTACGACACAGGGACGTCCTCCCACTCACCTCCAGGCAGGCCAGGTGCACGTCCTTTATGGTGCAGCCCGTGCCGCTCACCACTTGCTGCTTCAGAAGCAGGCAGCTCAGCTCCAGAGTCGCCAAGCGGATCTTGCCGTCTGCGAAGCACACCGGGGTCGGGGTCAGCTTCACACTTGGGCTGTGTGGCCTTAAAGGCACCTTTGCTTTGCCTACTTAGGGGCTAAGATGTCAGCTGATCGGCTCCTGCTCAAGGTCCCTGAAGCGGGCAGGGACATGCAAACCCCATTTCCTATTCAAGACAACTGAGTATTCCGGCAAAACTGTCCTCCAGGGACCCCCTCCAGTGCCTGACAGGGAAGAGGCAGGAATGGGGGCAGTGAATTTGTAGGGAATTCGTAATTATCTTTTGCGGGGCTATGCTGTGGACTGCAGGATACTTAGCAGCATCCCTGGTCTCTACCAACTAGACGCCAGTAGCAAAAATGTCTCCAGACATGGTCCAGGACCCCAAGGGGACAAAGCTGCCCCCATTTGAGAACCCGGCGCCAGCTGTTTCTGGCTGTGGCTGCAGGTGGGTTGGTCAAAACCTCAGGACCAGGTGATAAGGGCCAAATGCTAGCATATCTCCTATTAGCAGAAGCATCTCATCCAAACCTTCCATCCTCCCCTCTCACTTACCACCTTTGCCTAGTTCCTGCTCAAACGTGGCCTCAGGCACCCAGAGAGGAGGGCCACAAACAAGGGCAAAACTGGCAAAAGCAGGGTTGGGCATGGAAGGAGAAGGAACAGGGCTGGCACAAAACCCTGTGGGCAGGAAAGACAAGGCCTCGAGGAAGACAGGGCTGCGGCGGGCAGGTGGGAACCCATGGCGCAGGACACAGGTGTGCGTGGCAGAGCACAGCTGAGACTGCATGGACTCAGGGGCCTGGTGCCCAGTGGGGCCCCCAACGCTGCGCACAGACAGGCACCTGGCTGGGCGGCGCTGTTCATGATCCTGATGAGTCTCTCGGCCAGCAGGTGGTTGTAGGTGGTCTCAGCTGCACTGGCCACCGGGAGCTGGATTCGCTCCAGCTTTTCAGGGTCCATGCCTGGGAAGAGAAGGGGCAAGCTGGAAGTGGGCCACCCTGCCCTGAACCCGGCTCACCCTGGAAGGACCCTCAACTTTGGTCATGCAGGGTCCAGCTTCATGAGTTCCACCATGGCTGGGCACCGCCTACATGTTCACTCACCTCACATTTTCTGTAAGTGGAAGCATGAGAGCCTACATTCTAGCACTATGTACACTGGGGATGCTGCACTGCTGCACACTGGTGATCGCTGGAGAAAGAAGGAAAACAGAACAGTGTGTTTTCCGTTTTAGCCAGCGGCTTTGACTGGCTCTTCCGGTCGGCTTGGCTTTGCCCTGTCCTTGTGAAAAGGGAGGCTGGGGATACTTAAGTCACTGAAGACGGGGACATGCACCCAGACATAACCAGAGGGAAGAGAAGTGGAATGGAAAAAGGAGTGATGTGCAAAGCATGTGACCCACTGCCATCTCGTGTCAGGTCTGGGTGCCACCCGAGGCCACCCCTGTACTAGACACGCTCCACAATGAGGAAGCACAGACCTAGAGAAACGGAGACCAGACAGAAAGGAAACTATGGTCAGACCCAACAGTCACACCTTGGACTCACAGAAGACTGGAGCTGGGCCCACTTGGCACATACATGGGGGAGAAGAGCGAGGCAGTGACATTAGCAGAGACAGACCAAGTCAAACCTCTATTAGACAAAGGCCTGCACTGGTGGAGTAGTGGTTAGGTTTGCTGCCTCTGGCCTAGCAGAGTCCATACACATCCTGAGGACTGAGTTTGCATTCCGGGACCAGTGGGGAACAACCAATGTGAACATCTAAATAAAAATAAAATAAAATGCTAAAATGAAAGAAAGGTGTAAATACAATGAAACCAACAATACTGGATCTTATGAATCAAGGACTCATTTTCCACCAGTGAAAACTAATAGCTTTTATCAGAAGGCATTCAGGGGAGAGCGGGTAGGAGAGGACAGACCTGCTGGGGCTACCCAAGCAGGTTAGGTGTGGGACAGGAGGCATTCCAAGTCCCTCTGCTCTCATCCAACCAGCTTCTGGAAAACACACTCACAGAAACAAATATTTCGCTTGATCCAAGCTTGAAGAGCTGAGTGGAGTCTGTGCCTAAAGCACATCTCTTCCTGTTATTTGACCAAGGGGGAAGGAGGCCCTTCTGGGAACTCTTGAAATATGGCCTCTTGAGTACCAGATGATGCTTCATTTAGAACTTGACCAAACAGTGGGGGCTAGTGCAGGGGAGCTGATTGTCTGGATTCTAAGTAACTCCTCCAAACACATTGACGTAACAGACCAACCATAACAATACATCTTGCTTTGCTGAATTCTGTCCAGAACCAGAGGCCAAGTCATGCCAAGGAGATGACACGGTGCAGGATGGCCTGAAGGCTCATTGGGCTCACTCCCTCACTCCCCACCAACGTGGCTGTGTCATAAAGTTGGAGTACACTGAAAATGGAACTTGTGAATCCCGTTTTGATACTAAACAACCAACTGCAGCATTCTGGGTAATTAAGGGGAAAGAACATCAACTGAAATCTTTCTGGCTTTTGTTTTTTTCCAGTGCCAACACTGCCCTAAGACTTGGCCTTTCATTCTGGTCTTTGGGGTCGTCAGCCTGCCTGCGCATCACCCAGCCTCACGGCCTGACCACCAATCACCTCGCCTCACTGAGGACAGCGGGAACCCAGCTGTGGCTTCTCACAGTGTGGTGGTGGCCGGCAGAGGCCGGGAGACAGACTCAGACTGGCCGCCAAACTTCACGTGAGCTCCGCTGTGTCTCTTTCCTACCGTGCCTCTCGCTCCCAGTCTGTTGAAAGCGAGGAAATCTGCGGCATCATCTTCCCTCTGCGGTTACCCTGACCTCCCCTAGCTGGAGGCACGACGCCCGAGAAGTGTGGGCCAGAAGCCCACGCACGTCAAGAACTTCTCGGGACTAGATTTCAGTGCAACCTCTTCTTTCAGGGAGTGAAAAAGGCCCAGAGATGTCAAGTCAACCAAAGTCACAGCGAGAGTTACAGGCACAGCAAGAGGAGGGTGGTCCAGAGACGGGCACGGTTAGAAGGGGGCACCACTCGCGCAGGAGCCAACCACGTGAGCATGCCTGTGCTGCCCACACGCCCACCTGCCAGGCCCCGCAAGCCGCCCTGGGCTCGCTCTCTCCCTGTATTCCTTCCATGGTACGGTCAGAACACTGGGGGAGACGCAGGGTGCGGGCGGAATTGGTTTTGATACTTCACCTCTTTGTCCCTCAGGCTCCTGACCAGTGCAGTGGGAATATATACAGTACCTGCCTGTCCCAGGCTGACGCGGGGACCCATGACAGGCGCACGCAATCACGTGCAGTCTGTTACTAAGCACTGACGGGAGTTCTTACTTTGAGTGTGGCCTAGTGCACTTCTCTATCACTTGTGTTCAAGCAGAAAGAAAAAATGGAGGACAGAAAGGAGAACACCTTAGCAGAAGCCCAGAGGAAGTCATTTTAGAAGGCCTGAAGAAGGCATGCTGAGCTGCTCGGGACCTTCTCGGGAACCAGCTTGGAGGCCCACTTGAGACTCGCTCGGGATCCACTCAGGTCCTGCTCAGGCTGACCTGCTCAGGTAGACATGGAAGGCTGAGCAGGAATTCGCATGGAGCTGCACAGAGAAGGCCAGGACTTACAGGCCGAGGAGGGCTGGGGTCAAAGGAGTGCAGTGGAACCTGGGGAGGATGGAGGTGGGCGCTGTGGAAGGAAGTGACGAGACAGACAAGGCTGGGATGCCAGACCCCTGGAGGCAGCGAGTAGAGGTGATCTGGCTGATTCCAAGTGGCCTCCATTTCCCTGGTTGCGTAGGGTGATCTCCATGCTGCTGGTGCCCCCAGACTGGGCAATGCAGTGCCTTCTGTCCCAGGTGGACTTTACCACCAGCCACGGGGAGACAGGGGGCAGGGTTGATTCCTCACAAGATGGCAAATCCTTGAAAAAACCCCTTTGAATACCTCTCCTTTCCCCAGCGTTCCTCCTGGTCAGGGGCCCATTTCCTCTGTCCCATTTCTTTCTCTCATTGTGGCCTCTAAAAACTCCCATGGCGTGAATTAGTGTTCCCTGGTCTTCGGCCTCCAGAAGCCCCACACATTCCTCTAGGTCAAACAGTGTGGTGGTTGAATAAACAAGGCCCAGTTGTGACCTGACAAGGATACCTACGTGTAAGGTAAGACGGCATGGAGCGGAGAGACGGCACGTGAGCACACGTGTGTGGCACACACAGATTTTCAGTCACTGAAAGGCAGGTCTGTAGCAGACCTGACTTCAAGGGTTTTTTGCTAGCCATTTATTTCCTCAGACTGAAATAACACTGTGGGGAGTTTATCTAATTTGCTTTAACCCTTAAGCGCCGAGTGACAGACAAATTTAAAAAGCCCAGCAGCACCCAGGAAGGGAGCTAGCACATCAGATCACGTGCTCCTGCAACTCCGCCGGGGTTGGAAGCCACCATATCCGAGTGAGTCAGAAAGGGTCTCCCCCACAGGGCTGGGGACGGTAGGGTGGACTCTCGAAGAACTCAGAATTCAAACTGGCAGGGTAGGGTGTGGTGTTACAATGTCAGCAATCGGTTGCTAAGCTTCCCCTCCTCCCAGTTCCGATTTCGGGATTCTTCCTCCAGTGCAGGGGCCCCCACCTCCACCCAGAGGGACGCGGTGGCAGAGACCAGAGCTACACAGAAAGGAGGATGGCGGACTCGGAGAAAGAAACCCTAAGAGTGCCGGTAACTCAGTGAAAAGCGCTGCTCGTGTCGGGACAGTGAGGTTTTCCTCGGGCCGCCGTCAGGCCGGCAGCGCCAGCTTCGGAAAACTGCAGACCAGCTATTTCGAAAGCTACCCAGATGTTGGGCTGATTTCCAGTGAATTTCCAGTTCTGATTATGTGTCAGTCGAGACCCAAAATGAGGCCGTGCCAGCTCTCTGTATGGCGAAAGTTCCCTTTACCCTACTACCTTTCAGCCTTGAACACCTCATCCTTGTTCCAGTAACTTCTCGGCAAAACCAAAGAAAAACAGAAAGCCCCGCACTCCTGCGCAAACAGTGACAAGTGAAGGGCTGGAGGGCAGGGTGGAGTGGCAGGACCTTTAAGAATACAAAAGCTGCAACACCAACCCTGAGGGCATTTTCTGTGATGCGTGTTGACCAGAGATCAGCACGTGGCCGAACCAGATCACTACAGGCGCCTTCCTTCAACCGGAGACCCTTTCCACTGCGGGGTATTTGTTTCGGTACAGCATCTAATCTAGTACAATTTACTGGAAGTCCTGAGCTAACATTTGGTTTTCATTAACATGGCTTTTATGTTAAAATTGTCTTAAGATGAAAAATCTATCGGAAAGAGACCATTTCATTAGGGCCCTGCCTGGGAGGTATGGATCTGGAAAAGAGGGGCGGCTAACTGCCTGCGCCTGCTGCCTCCACCCCCACTGCCAGCACCACCACCAAGACACCCGCCAAATGCAGACCCTTGCCCACCGGGCGGTAGTGCCCCACTCGGCAATTCCCCCAGAGAGTGCGCCAGGTACCGGGCCTCGGGTGCCCAACGTGAGCTCTGTAGCCTCCTCTGCAAACCTGCTGTACAGGCCCCGCTCACTGCTTCCGGAAATGGCCCCGCCAGCCCAGAGTGGCAGGACTCAGGAAGAGAGAGGCAGCACCCTCCCTCGGCGCCCCCTTCACCGAATGAAGCAGATCCCGGCCCCAGCTCCACTTTCCTGCCCCATCTCAGTAAAGGGCCCCACACAGTTGCTCAATGTCCTTTTCACTCTACCCCGCACACTCAGCCCAGCAGCCGTCCTGGCTCTCACCCCACAGCACACAGGAGAGCCTCCAGATCCCTCCAGCCAGCGTGTTCCTCCGTCCACGCCGTCCCTTGCCTATACTACTGCAATAGCTCCCCCACCTGCATTCATCAACTTTCCATCCAGCAGCCAGTGTTCTTTCAGAATTTCCATCTGATCGTGTTGCTCTTGTACTTTAAAATCTTTCAGAGGTTTCCCACCGTGCAAGGAATAAAACCTACATTCCTTTTCCTGGCCGTCAACATCTTTCACGATCTGGCCCCTGTCCACCTGGTCAGCTTCGGGTTGGCCAGTTTTCTGCTCTTCCAACCTGTAAGTGCTCCTACCTCAGGGCCTTTGCACATGCTGTTCCCTTCACCTGGAGCCCTCTCGCCTAGGTCTTTATAGAGCTGGTTTCTTCTCAGAGAAGCCTTCCCCGACCAGCCTAGAAAGTAACCCCTGCACCACCGCCTCCCGTTTTCTCTGTCACTTGACAATCGCAATCTTCCTATTCACCTGAGCGAGACTCATCAGGTTTGTGCCAGGGCCTACAACTGAGCTCGTGGAAAGTGCTCAGCAGATATCTGAATGACAAGGAAGCCTTCAGTTTCACCTCCTCAACATGGCTCACATGTCTTCATCCTATCTGTCTTCTGGTGAAACTATTGCAACCTCGTTCTAAGGGATGTAGAGAGGAGCAGAGGCTCTGACCCTCAGGCAGCATGGAGGATGCCCTCTCTCAGCACCCCGCCCACTGCAAGCACTGCCTCCCTGCCGCCCGCCAGCCCGCCTGCCTACTGCCTGCCCGCCCGCCACCTGCCTGCCTGCCTGCCGCCTGCCTGCCTGCCTGCTGCCCGCCCGCCTGCCTGCTGCCTGCCTGCCTGCCACCTGCCTGCCGCCTGCCTGCCTGCCGCCTGCCTGCCTGCCTGCCACCTGCCTGCCTGCCACCTGCCTGCCTGCCTGCCTGCCTGCCTGCCCGCCGCCTGCTTGCCTGCCACCTGCCTGCGACCGGCCTGCCGCCCGCCCACCAGCCCACCCGCCGGTCACCTGCCTGCCTGCTGCCTGCCTGCCAAACACACAGGATCCTGCAGCTGCGACCCAGACACGGTGCTCCCTTGTGTTCTTCCCCGGTCAGTTATCCTTTCCATCCTCTGGCCGCTTCTTTCCCAGCTCCCTGAACCCTTGGCCGGTGTCCTTGGGAAGTCTTCCCCAGCAGGTGGGGACCCATGTCCAGCACCAGACTGACATTCTCGGCCGACCTGGAGTTAGCGGCCCTCGTGTGAGAGCGCTGCCTGGCATGCAGCTGGTGCTCCCCGTGTCTGCTGAATGGCTGCCAAGTAATGAACCAAAGGAGGTTTCAGACAAAACAGATGGTCACTTTCAAAATAAAGCAAACACATGTAAACCGTGGAGATTATGTGATGCTTTCCTACTTGAAAATCCTTCAGAGGTCCCCACTGCATCTAACAGGGGCTTCAAAAATACTTGTGGGAAGAGTGAATGGATAAATAAACGAATGGCATCAGCAGGAGGTGGTCTCTCCAGAGGGTCTCTTCATCACTGGACAAAAGTGCTGCAGCACATGAGTGCCAGCGTGACTTCTCCATGTCCCAGTGCAGGATGAGGCTCAGGGAGAAGCCCTCGAGGGAAGTCAGCTACCTGCAAGAAGAGATCCCCCAACTGCCCTTGGCCCCTGGAGTGCAGCATCTCCACCCTGCAGACTGGCACCTCTACCCCACAGACAGCACCTTCTGTGCCTGAGGTGCCACGCAGAGCAGCCTAGCAGACCGCTGCCCCAGAGAGCTGCCAGGTGCCAGGCCCAGACTGGGTACTGCCAGGGGCCGTCAGGAGAGACACAGCCTCTGTCTCCAGAGGTCTGGCAGTCCAGGCGGGAAAGGAAATGTGCAGAGAAAAAGTGGTATAAAAGGTGCCATGGGAACTTCATGGAATTTAAAACGCCTGCTCTTCAAGAGACATTGCTAAGAAAATGAAAAGACAAGCCACAGACTGGGAGGAAACCTCTGAAAACATCTGAGAAAGAACTTGCCAAAATATATAAAGAACTCTCAAATGTCAACAATAAGAAAATGGACAGCCCGTTAAAAATGGGCAAAGGATTTGAAAAAGCACTTCAGCAGAGAAGATAGGCAGACAGCAAACGAAGCACTTGGAAAGAGTCTCAGCCTCACTGGTCATTAGGGAAACAGAAATTAAGACATAAGACACCACTGGCACCTGTTGGAATGGCTAATGCTAAAGGCGCAGCCACTAAGCAGCGGAGAGAGTGGGACTGGAATGCTCATGAACTGGTGATGGGACACAAATTCACACAGCCGCTCTGAAACGTGCTTAGGCAGCATCTCGAGAACAAACAAGCATATCCCACCATCAATTCAGCCACCCTACTCCTTAGTATTTACCCAAGCAAAAAGGAAACATATGTCTGTACAAACACTTGAACACAGAGGTTCAGAGTAGTTTTATTTGTCACAGTCCAATGCTGGAAACCACCAAAATGTCCCTTAACTTATGAATGGACAAACACATCGTGGAACATTCGTGCAAAGGAGAAGAACTCAACGGGAAGAATGAACTGGGACACACACAACTGAATGTCGACATAACCATGACAACAGAAAGAAGTCACACACAAAAGAGAGCACCTATCTCGTGATTTTATGTATTCACACAAAATTCTAGAAAATGTAAACTAATCTTTAGTGACAGGGAGCAGATGTCTTGGGGAGAGGGGTGGGAGAGGAGAGGCATGGAGGGATGACAAAGGGGCCTGAGGAAGCTCTTGGGAAGATGGGTGAGTCTACTTTTCTTGAATGTGTTAACAACTGATGGGTATACACACATCAAATTCTTATCAAACCATACACTTTAATTATGGGCAGTGTATTACGTATTAATTAGAGCATAATAAAAAAACTTTTTTAAGGGCCACGGCTGCCAGAGAAATTGGATTGGATTCACCTGCCTGATTTAAGCAACTAGAAAACTGGGCAAAATATATTGAACCACAGCTATCAAGTCAGGAGACGGAGCCCAAGAGTGAAAATGAAAGCCCAACGGAGGGACTGGTTCTGTCTGGAAAGGGTTTCCAGATCTTCGCACAGGAAGAGAAAACATAAACAAGGCCGATGGCCTTTCTAAGATGAAGGCAGAGTCTGAGTTTAAAGCGGTCCAGTGGCTAGAATTCATGGAAGACAGCCCCGGAGAGGCGGGGCCTTTGGGGCCTCATTAAGCTCTGACCTGTGTAAACAAGGAGGAAGGCAGAGATCCGGGAATGAAGGCGGCGGTCGCATTTCTGGAGTCGCACAGGCCGAGAGGAGTGCACGTTCCCACTGGCCAGCGTGGGAAGACCACCTACCCGTGGTGCATGGAGAAGGACCCTGCCTCAGTAGTGGGGCCAAGTGAGCATGAAACTAAAGGCGTCTGGACGCCCACCAACAAAGCTTAAAAGCAAGCCTTGAAAAGGATGGAACCAATTCCAACTAATGTAGCCAGGTCCCAGGACAAAGTCCAAAACACTGAAAGGAAGATAGAAGTCAGCATCCAGCAATGTAAAATTCACAGTAACTGTCAACCTATGAAATTTTTCTGGCAAAAAAAAAAAAAAAAAGGAAAATATGACTGAAAATCAAACCAGGAGAATAAGAGAAAAATCATCGCTGGAAATTGCAAAGATTATAGAATAGACAAGAGGAAATCAGAAGGAAAATTGTAAAATAGTTTAAGCTGAAATTGTAAAATAGTTTAAGCCACATACATCAAATTTTAGTGGATATAGCTAGAGGGAAATTTACAGCATTAAACTCTTACAAAGGAAAAGTTTGAGACTCAATGGCTGGGATGGGGAGCCTATGACTAAAGAGGAACCGTATGAGAGAACTTTTTGGTTAATGGAATGTGGCCTGCAATGTGGCCTGATAGTGGTGCTCATAGAAATCCACACGTGCTCAAATTCACAGAAACACATAAAAAGGTAATCTTACTGTATTTCAACAAGTAAGATGAAAAAAGCTGACTATTTTAAAAAACAATGATCTAAGTTTTCATCTTCAACTGTGATAAAGTAAATTAAATCTAAAGTAAGCAGCCGGAAGTAACAAAGAACAGAAATAAAGCAGAAAACAGATAAACAACAGGAAAATCAATTAAACCAAAGCAAGTTCTTTGAGAGTACTGATAAAAATTTAATCACGAGATGAATAAACTTCTAGTCAATCTGATCAGAAAAAGTCCTGACTCATCAAGACCATGCACTGAAGGGGCACTGCTACAGACCCCAGACAGGAACCCGCGGCGCAGGGACACAGCGACCAGGCTTACCCCTTAAGTTCAATAGTTCACAACACTGACAAATTTCATGGAGAGGCAGACTACTAAAGCTCACTCAGGAAGCAGATAAACTTAGGTGTGCCCTTGGAGTAGCTGTTAAATCTGCCACCTCAAGCTGAGCACAGTCCATCTGCACCCCGAGGACCTGGGTTCATGCACTGGGGCAGGGGGAAGAACCAAGACGAACAACTAAATAAAAATAAATAAATGTGTTTCTTTCTCTCTTCCTTTCTCTGTTCCCCTTCAGTCTTGCCTGTACCGTACATTTAAAGAGAAAAAAACAAAAGTAGGTTCACTTCACTAGCTCTCTATCAAAGAAATGGAGTAAATGAAAACTTTCCCTCAAAGAAAATTGCAGGCCCAGATGTCCTCACTGGTAAATTCCACCAAGCAGTTAAGGAAGAAATAATGCCTGCTACACAAAAACACCTCTGGAAAATTCAGGAGCAGGAAATATTCCCCAGTTCATCCCACAAAGTGAGCATAAATCTGAGAGCTGACAGGAAGAGAGAACTACTAAAGGTTACAGAACAAGAGCATTCATGAACATAGATGCAAAAACACTGAATAAAACATCACCAAATCAAACCCAGCAATGCATAAAATATGTGCTTGCCACATGAGGTGATACTAACCCAGAGTGACTATCACCCGAAGGATCAGAAAAAACTTCCTGGGGGTGACTTCCTGGAGGTGACTGAAGTGGACCCTTGCAGACAAGCAAAACTTCGAAAGATAGTACTGCTGGGGTAGAGAAAACGGCAGGAAAAAACCCACGAATGAATAATGCAGGTAGGTAGCAGACTAGCCAGGAACAGGTAGGCGTGGTAGCACTGACTCGGGTGGCTCGCAGGCTCCCACAGGCACGCCTTTCTCTGGGACAGTCTCCAAAACAGAGCTGAGCCCCTGGCCAGGTCTGTGCACGTGACCTTTACCCGCCAACTGCCACTGATTGTCCCAGAGCTAGACAGAGCACCGAGCTGGAACAACCTTGCCACAACCTTGCCCAGGAATTTGAAACGGGCATGGAAACAGATTCCCAATCTCAGATTTGCTGGGACCAAACCAGAGCCCTCAAGGTGAGACTCCAGAGCTGGCCGGTTTCCTGGGTTTTTTGGCAATTTCCTGGATCCCATGAGCTGCCCCCAGGAGCCACCTGTAGACATTTCCTTTTAGTTTAAATTACTGAGAGGTGGTTTGCGTTAACTGCAACCAAAAGAACATTAAAGAGTTCAGTGAGTATCATGACAGTCACCATTAGTTTGTCTCTGACAATTTTATCACCAAATAAAAATTTGAACCCCCAGACTAGTGCTAAGGGTCCATGAAGGGAAGTCAGAGGAATCAGATCAATTTGGAACAATGGGTGTAATCTGGATACTTAAAATGACAGATACAAGGGCAGAGTTTGAGAGAAGAAGGTATAAAAGTTTCCTGAAGATGAAAGGTCAACGCAGCCTTAGAGGATTTACCTGGAGGACGCACTGTAAAATGGCCTTACGTCTGACCCTGGGAAGGCTGTGCCAGTGGCCATGGAATGGCACGCCCACATCACTCCGCTCCCATCCTTGGTTCTTGCCTCCAGCATCTAGCTTAGAAGCCAGGCACTGAGTGGTACTCAGCAGAAGTCTGCTTATCAGACAGGCCGAAAAAGGGAGAATTGACACAACTTGATGACTACATGCTGGGATCGAAGGAGAGAAAAAGCTAAAGGTCATGGCAGTTTCAACCTTGATTGGCAATTTCAACTGAATCTGAAATGGCAGGAAGTGTGACAAGGTCAGCATCTATTTATGGGGACAAGTGCAATGTAGAGAGTTTAAGGCATCGCCAAAACACCTCGGCAGGAGATTCCAGCAACAGCCCGAGTTCAGACGGCAGGGCTGGAGGAGTAGGGCACAGGTGTGGGGAGGAGCCACCACGGTCATTCCTGGTTGCAGCAGGAAAAGCCTAGACCAGCCTCAGTGTCATTCAAGATAGAAACCACGGCAAGACATCTGATCACCAAGGACATCTGCTTACAAGGAACAAGGCAGTTCTAAGTGGATGTGAAGTGATACGCTGATACGTGACATGGGAGAAAAGCAAGGTACAGAACAGACAATAAAACTTCCATTTATGTTTAAAGGGGGTGAATATCCATAGAAATAAAATCATACACAGCAGGCCCTTGAATAATGTTTCTGTCAATATCATTGTTATAAAGTGGATGAGGAAAAAACAAGGACTCCTGGTCAGGGCCACTATTGGTGTGGAAGTGGCACATCCTCCCCATGTCTGTGTGCATTTCCCCTGGCACTCCAGCCTCCTCTCCCATCCCTAAGATGTGCACTGGCATCCCTAAACTACTACGGTCTGAGTGAGAGTGTGGGTGCGCCCTGCAGTAGAAGGGCGTCCCGTCCAGGGCTGGTTCCTTCCTTGCGCCCCGAGCTGCTGGCAGAGGCCCAAGTTACCTGAAACCCTGAACCTGAATCAGCAGGCTGGACAATTAATACAAATTATTGTTGAAGAGTAGAAGTGTCTGGGGACTTTATTTAGAAGTTTGGTGACGATTTTGTAACCAGAAATATGACATAGGAACTTAACTCTTATTTACATCCAATAGCCTGTAGTCAAATGGCCTCATGATGTGTCATTCTGCGTCAGGGTCCAGTATCTAAGAAGCCGTCGCCGACAGGACTTACTAAAGACCAATACTCGGGTTTGCACAGATGCCTTGGAAAGAAAACTGGTAGCCTGCAGTGGCTTTGAAGAAGAGAGCTGGAGGATAAAAACGGTGGGGGAGGCTGTCATAATTACATGTTCGTTGCCATGAGACAACTTACTCATCACGATTCATCATTTAAGAATAAGCAGATACTTCATTATGCTGAATGCTTTTTAAAAGGTAGCCACGGGCTGCCTTTGTGAGCCCACCTCCACATGGTTCCCCAGAGAGCTCATGAGAAGCCTGCTGAAACGGTCCTCAATGCAGTGTCCTCTATGCCGAGCCCAGCTCTTGGCAGGAACCAGACAGATATTCTTGGTTTCTTCTTCAAAGAGAGTCTGACATGCTTTCCAACCTGGTGCAGCACACACCAGCAGCTGTTCCCAGGGCAGAAGGGAATGAATGAGTCCTAAACAGCCAGTCAGCTCTGGGGGAGTCTGCTGCTGACCACTCAGCATCAACAGGGGAAGCCAGAGAACCCCGCCTTTCATCAGAAAGGAAACTTACGCTTCCACACAATCCTGCCAGCTCTGTTTTAGCTCTGAAGCTGAGCAAGAACATCAGCTATTATAAATAGCAAAACCAAGATTACAAGGTGACTGGTCTCAGTTCTGATGTGAGGAAAAAGGCTGGAAGCTAAGCTAGTCGTAAGGCAAGGGGTCAAGAAAAGCACAGCGTGACCAGTCGTACCGGGTTGAGCCTTTCTTCTCCCTACTGCCCAAACTGACAAGTCCTGTGCCTTTAGTCTGTAAAGCACCTGAGACATTCTAACAAAGCTCACGAGAAGTTTTGTGGGAGTCTGTCAAAGCCAGAAAGGCGATTTCTCAAGCAAATGTTTTGGCCCCACACAGCGGAGGAGAGGGACGCTCTGAAGGCTGGAGTCGTGGCCAGGAGGCCAGCAGATGACCGGCTTACCTCTGTTATGAGACATGGCGTAGAGGAGGCAGAGCACGAAGAGCGCGTGGTAATCGTCGTCTGGGCCGTCCAGGGCATGATACACCATATCCAGGAAGGGTCTGGAAAAGTGGGGTACGGTGAGCCTGTGGTACACTGGGGGAGCACCTTTCTCCTCCCACTGCATGTGGACGCTGGCTGCTCTTGCCCCATGCGGCTGGGTCACCAGCATGACACATGTTCAGCAACAGGCACTGAGGACACGGAATGAGAGAGGCTTTGACCATGGGGAGCTGCTATGTCAAGAGGAAACTGAGGAACAGACCAATTAGTCACTTAAGACACTGGGAGTCAATGAGATAAGGTCCTTCACTCCCACACCAGGGGACAAAAACCACCTTGTCGCTTCGTAAAGGAACAGAGAAGGAAGAAAATGGGTCAAGGTGAGAGACTAAGAATTCCAGACAAGGCACCTCCAATTCAAGAGCGTGGGCCCAGGTGCCAAGCTGTGTGAGTTCACATTCTGATTCAGCCTCTTTTTGATGCTAAGCTCCCAGACTCCGCAGGCCCCACCTGCAGAGGGCTGAACCCTTCCAGGCCGAGTGAGGGCTCGGCTGAGGGCCTCTGGCATGGGGCCAGGCACGCAGTGGAAGGCGCTCAGGCCAGGGGGCTGCTCTCTGACTCTGGTTTGGAATGTTCCAAGGGCACTTCATGATCCCACGTGGGCAGGGCCTGGCCCAGCAGTTTCTGGAACCAACTCTCGCTGACTAAGAATCGACGAGGTCTGTCCCCTCTGCTGTTCTGTGGGTGAGATCCAGAGAGGCTGCAGATAGTGCAAACCACAGCACCCCCCACTCCAGGCCTGGCCCGGAAGGTCCTCCCAGCACTAGGTGATAATGTGCAATGATCTGGCCCATAGGCAGGAGGAGGTTCTGATCCCATGACTGACTGCGGCTGCACCTGGGAAGGACATAGGACTGCTGTCACCATCGCTGTGGAGGGTGAGTGACAGTGGGTGTGGCAGAGAGACATGGAGACTTGACTGCGTAACTTCTTCTACTTCTTGAATGCTGAACTCTAAGTGCACCAATGGTTCCAAATATCAAAATGAGAAACGCGAACGAGAAAGCAGTCAGTGTGCTCCTCATAACATCTCAAATCAAACAGGACACACAGAAATGAAAGGAAGAACCTTGAAGGGGATGTTTGTGTTTGGGCATCTCTCCAGTGTCCCAGACGCCCTGAACCCCAGACGGATGTCGCTGTTCAGGTGCTGTGAACAGTCTGGCCACGTCTGCATTTGGGTCTTAGAAGCCCCGAGGAAAACACTTCCAAATTTCGGAGGGGGCAAAGGATACGCTGTTTTCTTGTAAACCAGCTGTTTGGAATTTGGGTTGTGTTTCCATATGGGAATAATATGAACAAGCAGAGGCCCAATAGCAGAGGCCAGGCTGGCGGCCACGTCCACTTTAACGAGAGGAATTAGCATTTTGTTTGCTGAGAGTACAATAAAGTGAACGAGATGCTCAGGGGTTGATATTCCAAGGGGAAAAGGAATGAAAAATAGAAATGGTGAGATACCTTGGGGAAGACTGGGCTGAGTTCTCACTAAACTGGCACTGAAAACGGCAGGAAGTAACGGAAATGCCAGTAACAGTTGTCTCTGAAGGCTGGATCGCAGGGCCTTTTTTTCTCTCTTTAGACTTTCTGAGGTTTTTTAATATTTTCTGAATTGTCATATTTTTACCTATTTTTATAGTTTTGTTTTTGTTTTTTTTAAAGAAAGGCTGCTCTGAATGGTTTTTAGTTTAGTCTCTTAGGCCGGTGGTTGACCTGCCCGCAGATGGGGCCCACACTGTACCAGGACAAAGGGACAGTTCTACTTTGTGCGATGCCGTCCCATGGGCTGAGGGAGCCGATGTGAAGCCCCAGGTCCTGCCAGGAACAAACTGCCCCCTCCCTCGCCCTCAGCATCACCCCCACCCGCTCGGTGCTGGGAGCACGGGTTTCCTTCCACAAGCAAGGACGCAGAACCAACTCTCCCCAGGGCGTCTCTCTGGTCTCCGAGAGGAGTGCTGGCCCAGAGGCTCCCGGGACCGCAGCCTACACGGGCCCAACTGCGCACCAGGGTCAACGGCCACGATAAGCCGCGGGGTGGGAGATGCCATTAATGTCAACGAAAGTTAAGAAAGACAACTGACTAAGAAAACCTCTCTCCTACTGTAATTCAGGGGAAAGAAAGACGTTTCAACCCAACATTCAAACAACATTTTGGTTTGTTTACCTCCTTTTTTTTGGAACAATACAAAGGTATTTTTCCTCCTTTAGCAAAACCACACTGTTACCATATTACGCAAAATATGTGCTGTTTCCACCCACTAGAACCTAAGAAACTGAGCACATCAGAACAGTGTTCATTTATAAGCAGGGGCTAATATTCCGTTTAGCAAATGCGCTTTCATTTGCTTAATTCATTTGCCACAACTAGTCATCTGTGGTTTTCCCAATTATTCGCATTCTAACTAATGCTGTGCCAAGCACCTAAAGGTCATTTCCCCTTCCTTTCTGTATTTTGAATGGTTTTCCTGATTTTCAGAGCGCCGAGAGTAATAGTTGTTGCCGCCAAGCAAAATCAAAAAGGCCTTTCTAAGTCACAACGGATAACCCAGTTATGTAACAGAAACTAAAAATGGCTCCCTTGTGCATCTGATAAAACTTAATAGTGGCAGATAATTGGAACATTTGCCAAGCAGGGAGATAAACAAGATGTGGAGGGAAAAACAATCAATGTTCTTCAATTCATTACTTCAACTTGGAGTGTGCGCGTGTGCGTGTGCACGCTGCCTCGTGCTGAGGGTGCGGGGGGCGGGGGGAGGCGAGTGTTCTCTGTAGGGGCCATGCACTGGGGAATGGCTGAAAGAAGTCTCCTAGGGAGCACCTGGCTCCCAGTCCCATTCTGGAAGGGCGGAGCTACCAGGAGGTTCTGGGAAAATGGCATCTTGAAGGATGTGGCGTAGGCAGGCATCCCTGAGATGACAAGCAGGCAGAGTTGCAGGTGGGCAGCGGCATTACGGATGCTGGCCAAGTCAGAGGACAGGCCCTGCGGACGGAGCTGTGTGTGGCACTGAATGAGACAAAGAGGTCCAAACACAGCTCCCAGGGGGTACTCCCAGGGGGGGCAGAGCACTGTCAGGGGCAGCAGGACACGGGACTGGCACCTAGCCTTCCGGCAAGCCTGTACAATCCTTGGGATGGTGGTGTCATGTCATCTCTTTCCAAGAGCTGAGTGCAAGGGTGTTAAGTGCCAGCTCTGTCCCTGTGTTTTTTTGTTTTTTTTTTCAAGCAAAGGTGCAGGCAGGAATGAAGGCAGAGTGGGCAGGCAGGCAGGAAGAGAGGAGGAAGAAGCATTTATTTTATTTTTATTTAGTTGTCCACACTGTTTGCTCCCTCAGACCCAGGACTCCAACCCAGGGGTGAGTGTCCTGTGCTCCTTTGGAGGCGACTGACCCAACCACTGCTCCACCAGAGTGCACTCCACCACCACTCCCCATGGCTTCTTGAGAGGAGCCTTGCCTCTGGTGACAGGGGCTGGAGGAGCAGGAAGAGGCCACTGGTGGGAAGAGGCCCTGGGTGTCGTCAGCGGCCCCGGCCCCACCCTCAGCACTGAGCCTGTCTCGCAGCAGCCCAGCCCGCAGCACCCTGCACAGCACCTGGCGGCGGGTGGGGTCTACCTGCTCCACGGCACAAGGTCCACGCTCGTGGCGGCGGCGCTCTTCTCCTCGTCCGTGGTGTTCTGCTCCCGCATGGACGCGCCGCCCGCCAGCTCCGGGAGCTTGCTGCGCTCCATGATGACCATCTCGATCTCTGTGGCAAACAAGGACACCGGGATGAGCCCAGAGTCCTGACTTCACGGACCGAGAAACACACACATGCTCATGTTCGAGACGCCCCCAACACGCACGCCAGGCGCACGTTCAACATGGTGACGAAACGCCAGCAACATGCCAGGGAGAAGCAAGACAGGCTAGAACCTCTCTCCTTTCATCTTGGCAGCTTCAGAGAACATGGCCCTGACTGTGACAAAGCACAAATTGCAATCATTTATTCTGGGATCAAAAAGTATTTTTGATGTTGATACCACACTTCCTTCCCAAAGGACTTGAGGCAACGGGGAAGAAATGACGTGGTTAACAGGACAAAAGCAAAGTCACTGAAAACATCCTGAGCCTGTTTACCCCATCGAAGAGGTCTGGACATAGCTGAAGCCACGCATTTTTCCTTTCCACCTCTAACTTCCAGAAGGCAGAGAGAGGCTTGAACCTCGCTTGTTTCTCCCTGTCGAATAAAGACAAACGTAGCCACCGACGAGCATGCCGTGCATTTTTGCATGCCAGAAAAAGGCATGAACCACTAAAGGGAAACCTCTGGAACTGCAGGCCAATGCTTGCCGCACTTCAAGGTGCCTGTCTACAGACTGCTGACACATGGGGAGAGACCATCAAAGACAAGTCAGCCCCGCACCCGGTATTCAGATCACAAGGAAGAAACGATGGTGTGGCGTGAACCCACTTCTGCTTCCAGGAGGATGAGAGCACACCGGCGGGGGCCCTGGCACGGCCTCATCTAACCTTGACTCCCTTTCTTGCCTGCACTAGTTCGCATTCCACACAGATGCAAGGGATTTTAAGTGGAAATTAGCTCATGTTGCCCTTCTGTTCAAAATTCCCACTGCTTTCCAGTCACATCTGGGATGGAATCCAAACACCTCCCATGGTTTCAAGGCCTCCACAACCTGGCCCGGTCCACCTCTGACCTCACCTCCTGGCCCTCTCCAGCTGTGCTAAGCAGCTTTCTCAGTATTCTTTGATGGGTCCAGGCGTGTTTCTGCCCCAGGAACTTTACACAACTGTTTCCTGTGCCTGGAATGTGCTCAGACCCCGGGTCTTCCCTACTCAGGCGTGACTTACACCATTCCAGGCCCGGCCCAAAGTCACCACCTCGAGATAGCGCCAACGTCCTTTCCAGCTGCTTTTCTCTTTTCAAATTATTAAGCACATTCCATACTTCACGCCAATGTCCTCAGTTTCCCCATAACATCCTTTATCCTAATATCTCATCTTGGGTACCAGGCTGTAAGGAGGCCTCGTATCACCATAGGCATCTCCTCTTGTCTGCCACAGTTTATCAGACTTTCCTTGTTTTTGATGACCCTGACTGTTTTAGAACTTGTCAGACATTTTGTACAAAGTCCCTCAATCTGGGTTTGCCTGATGTTTTTCAGATCATTAGACGGGGATTAAAGGTTTCTGGGAGGAAGACCACAGAAGCACAGAAGGGTGCAGGCTGACTGACTGGTGCTCAGGCTCTTCTTCTCATGCTGTCTTCTCGGAAGCACAAGGAGTGGGGGCTCTGAGTTAGTTCCCTGAGGAGGCAGCTCCAGTACTGGGTGGGAGTCTTCTGTAGAAAAAGTCTGTCCCGCCTCCCTTATCTGGGTTTGTTCTATCTCATTCACGCTACATGCGCTCTGTATTCTCCATCTGGTTATGTCCACATACCCATCTCCCCACTAGAACATGGGCCTCCTGAGTAGCTGTCTTATCTCTTGCTCTCACCAGAACTCCAGTGTCTAGTCTGGGGCCCACATGTGTGCTCCGTGCATCTCTCTGGAAGGGGTGAGGGATGAAGGGATGTCTGCTCTAGCCCCAAGCGGAGGTTGTGCAGACAGGGATGCACGGTGGCTGCAATGGGTGGCAGTGGTTTAGTCCCACCCAGTGTGAGATCTAGCTGTGCGTAGACCCCCACCACCTCTCCGGGACTCTCTTAGGCAGACTCTTTGCAACTCTCCTCTGGCATGGAGGGTGTTCCCCATAGACCCACAGGGGCCTGGACCTGGGAACGAGGGCTCCCTCACTGGTCCTTCCCACCCAGGAGGTCTGGAGTCAGACGCCACGTATCTGAGTCTCCCACTGGTTGTCACGGGGGACTTGTAATCGGTATATGGATGTTTTATTTGCATAGTTTTGCATCTATTTTAATGTGCATCAGAAGAAAATTCTAACTGCACAGAAAATCTGTTCTTTGGTGGACATTACTGCCTAGGAGAAGGCTACATTTAAGAAAAACAAAACACTTGATCACTTCACATGGCCTGGGACACAGAAGTGGTGCAGCCTGTGATTTGGAGTCCCCTTCGCTGCTGCCCTCCATTTTCACCTCCAATAGCCTCCCACAGGTGCTTCCCGCTCCCCCAGTCTTCTCCAAAGTGGGGTGCTGACACCTCATGGGCACACAGGATGATTCACTGGGCAGTATCTCTTATCTTTAAAACTCATCTTTTAAAACTGTTTATACATAACATGGTACAGTAATACAAACATCCATGATTTCAAATAAATGAAAGCACACATATCTGGGCAACGCACGCTGAAATTGCTTTCATTTGTTTGTGTCTCCCAATAGTGTGTCATCAACGACATCTAAAGGTCACCCAGCAAGACAAGAAGCCAGTCTATCTCTGGCTTCTGCCCTGTGATCTTTGACCCACCTTTGCACTCCTACAAGCTCCCTTGCTCCCTGCCTGGCTGTTCGACGTAACATCTCCGTAGTGTTTGTTGCCTTGGGTCTGTCAACTCCCGGTGCGCACGTTCAAAACGCTATGTGGGCCTGAGCGTGCTGTCTTTGAGGAGGGGTCTCCCCTCTGTTCTAAAACAAATTCTACCAGCTTTGAAAGAAGATGTCAAAGTGGATTTGACCTTTCCTGGTAATCCAGGGTCAAAGTGAACCTTTCCTTGTGCTACACCGGAAGGTGCGGCGTCAGGAGGTCCCTGCGGCCCAGTTCCCGTCCCAAGCACACCAGTCACCCAGCCACCACCAGGGAAAGCAGCTCAGTGGCCTCCCGAGGAGAGATCTCACTGATGGTCACCGAGCCGCTAGAACTCGGGTTTCGGCGAGGGTTCGCAGGGGCTCTGTCTGGACCTGTGACACATGAGTCTGCTCCAACCAGGCTTCTGTCTTGGAGTTTGAAGGGCCTGCGATTTGCTCAAATTTCAGTCATCCACTTGCCTTTATAACTTTTGCTATGTTTGTGTATGGGCTACAAGAATTGTTACTTAATCATTCTATTTGAATGATTTTACTTTATATTTCATTGAAATGCACTTTAAAAGGAAACATCAGGCCACTATTATACCCTTCAAACCAGCAAACCCACTTATAGGAATTTATCTAGAAGACATACCTCCCAACAGCAGGAAAATGCGCGCAAGCGCACTCGCTGCAGCATTCTTGTCATTGCAAGATCCTGGAAACCACCTAAATGCCCACGCGCGAGGCTGGCTGAATGAGCTCCGGAGACCGGCCCGCGCCCCGCGCAGCCGTGGAAGGAATAAGGAAGCGCTCTGTGCGCTGACATGGGTCAGTCTCTGGACGCTGTGAAGGCGGCCAAGTGCCCAAGAGCACAGACAGCAAGCACCCTGTGCACACGAAAGGAGGGGAAGGACACACGCACACCTGCTCCTTTCTACGCCGCACAGGAAGGGCACCCAGAAAACAAGCTGGCGAGCTACAAGACGCGGGGAATGCGATGGAAGGAAAATGGGAGGGAGAGGCACTGCTTTGAAAAGAGCTTCTTGCTTAGCTTTCGAGTTTGAGTTTGTTAATGACAGTCTTTCAGAATGAGAAGAGAGAACCCCAAACCGAGGGGGAAGAAGGGACCCAAATGATTTCAGATGAATGCCATAGTTACCCTGAAGGGGCAAGGAAGGAGGGACAGCCTAGTGGGGAGGGTTACAAACTATCCTGGACTCTTTGTTTGCGAAACAATGACAATTCTGAAAAATTTCAGATGTATAATGAGATTGAGCAAATAAATGTGTTGCTATTTGTGGGAACCAATGCTCTCTCTTGGAAGAAGAGAGTACAAATCTGGAATGGGAGAGGGCAAGAAAGAACCCTGCGGAAATATACTGGAACTGGAAGAATTGGTTTGAACTTATGACTTCTTTTATGTGTTTGCACATTATGCACACGCACATATACATGTCTGTGTCTGTACATGCATGCATGTATGAACATGTATTTTGTGTATATGCACACATACACTCCTAGCTCTGCCCACTGAAAGGACCCGAAACAAGACGCGCCAGGAGCAACGAGCACATCCAGCACCCGGGTTTTGCCTTTAATGCCAGAACCTACGTGGAGGAATCAGGGCTTTTCGGGGAAAAGGCTAATCCCAGGAATGAGCAGAGTAGGTGTGAGATGAAGCTGGGATTTCTTCTTATACCAGAAAATGGAAGGACTGCTTGAAAAACTGATGGGGTGTCTCATAAGCTTGAAAGTGGGGGGCAGTTAATGCCCAAATATGGGGCAATGTCAACATCAGATTAAACAGTGTGGTAAACAGAAGCCACTAAACAAGTGGACCCCACGGGTCTGTGTGGAGAAGAGTGCTCTGTAAACAAGCGGGGAGAGGGAGGCATCTTGCTCCGGGAGGGATGCGAACAGATGACTTGTAAACAGGGAGCGTGCTGACGCTGGAGGACCAGCACCTTGGGAAAGCCCGGATCGACAGGGGCCACCCATGAAGGCAGACTGAATGGAGCATAATGAGACACATCTGTCAACCACACAGATACCAGGTGACCAAAACAAGTATCACCCATGAGGGACCAAAGGACAGCAGGACAGCATGTGTCTCTGGGTGACACTGAGAAGGACATGATGCCACCCTATTCCAGCTAAGAATTCATATCTTCAACCTAATCACAAAGAAACATAAAAGTCAGAATGAGGAGCAGTTTATTCAACAAAGAAAGGAGGAGGTCTGTATTTGTTTTAAATGGGGACACTGTGAATCAGAAAGGCAGGCTATGGGAATGTTCCAGAAAAGGCAGTTAAAGAGATGTGGCAGTCAAAGGCACCATGCCCCGGACTGGCCTTTGTACTGGAGGGGGATTTGCTAGAAAGACTTATTTGGCCAAGGGACAAATTGGAACATGGATATGGATTATGAAATTGATACTGAGCTGTGGTCATGGCAGAGAAGATCCTCTTAGCAAATGCATGCTGAAGCTTCTAGAAGGAAAGGGCATGGTGACTGTAACTCATCTAAAACAAAGCATGCAAGTGTGAATGGGAGAGAGAAAATGAAAACAAGAATATCAATGGAGTATAATATGCTAAAAGGTTAAACTGGCCAAAGAGTAAATAGGTGTCCTTTATACTATTTCTGTCTTTCCAACTTTCTGTAAATTTGAAATTACATTTGAAATACTTTTACTCTGACTATTGTAAAATAAAACCAATATGGATGCAAGCAACTGTGAAAATATACAGGAGATACACAAAGGCACATGCATGAGCGCCGCAAAGGGAGAGTCAGGGCTGTGACAAGTGTTAACAAGAGCCGCCCCGGAGCTAATCATGCGACAAAGCCATCTCTCACCGTGGTCTGGAAGGCTCCTCTGTCCCACCTAAAACCATGGCCAGATCCTGCAGTCTGGGAATAATAATCTGGCTGAATCTCTGCATTTTACAGAAGGGGAAACTGAGGCACAGAGGGACGAGGTGAAGGGCCTCTGTCCCTGTGCTGGGGCTCCTCTCTGGTGCTGCCCATGGCTGAATCATGGAAACACAGGACTGTGACCATGACCCTGAAAGTTTGGCACCCCAGCCTGGTAGGTGGTAGGACTTCTCACACCACTGGGGTCGACAGCGTCTGGAGTCAATGGATATGCTGTGAGGCCTCAGAGCGGAGCCCAAGAACTCTAGCACCCACTCCTTTGGTCTCAGCAGCCCCTTCGAGGCCCTCCTCAGTCAGCCCTAAGGACCTTACAGGGCCCAAAGAGCTCAACTTCTATCCATGTGATAATTCTGGCAAGTCTGGGAGCGGACTCAACAGTCTGACACACTGACTTTGTGAATCGAGCAGTAACTGCCCAGGATGACGCATGTCCTCATCAGCTCATATTTGGCAGGAGCATTCAGGGAATGCCAGGCATGGCCTCCCATGTCTTTGCTGTCACAGACTCAGGGGTCTTCTCGGTCACTTTCTATATGCTACCTTCCAGTAGTCATATCCAGGACAGACAATAAAAACAGGGAAAGGGGAGAACAAGGCTTAAAAAGAAGGGCCAGGTCATTCCACTCTGGGCATCTACCCAAAAGATACAACAGCACCATCTGCAGAGACGTTTGCACCCCCATGTTTATTGTGGCCCTGTTCACAACAGCTGAGTGTCCCATGATAGATGAATGGATCGAGAAGACATGGTCCATATACACAATGGATGCTACACAGCCCCGAGAAGAGATGACACCTGTCATTTGTGACGACATGGACGGCACTAGAGGGGATGATGCTAAAAGAAACAAATCAAAAGAAGAAAGATAGATACCAGATGAGCTGTCTCATAGGTGGAATATGAATAGACAAAACAAAGGAACAGAACAAACAAAACCAACCCTGAAACATCTGCCACATAACTGAGGTGACCAACGGGGAACAGGGCGGGCGGGGCACATGGTGGCGGGGCCCCCTGGACAGTGGTGAGAACTCTTGGTCATGTGGTGGAGGGCAGGGTGTGCTGACATATATCTAGGGAATGGGGCGGGGGCAGGGGAGAAAGAAGGGAAGGAGGAGGAAGATGCCCTTGACAGGTATCTAGAAAATAAGGGGAGATGGCATGATTGGCTGGCGTTCAAGCAGAACCCTGGGAGTCCCCTCACATAGCCAGGAATAACCGTGTGTGTGTGAGCTGAGTGATTTTCAGAGTGAAGCTCCCAGCACCTGGGATCTAAGACAGAGCCAGTGTCTTTACAAACCAGGGATGGAGTGGATGTTGCAGAGGCGCAACTTCGTTTCACCCAACTTCCTCATCTGGACTTAAATGTGGAGGAAGTGTGAATTCTGGTGTTGCATTATAGAAAAAAAACATGCTGATGCCACTTAAGTCAGCTCATGGCAAAACTGTGACTTGTGACCATATACTTTTTGACTCCTGGGTTTTGTACCGCTAAATGGGGAGCGCAGGGTATGAGGTGGGGACCGGAGCCCGCCTCTCCTTATCGAAGTCCCCGTGCCTGTCTGAGACAACCAGGCTGTCAAGAGCTCTAGGTCCAGAGTCAACGCAAGAAGAAACCACTGGAGGCGAGAACAGCGACATACCCACTTCAAAGAAGGAAGGAGAGGATGGCCGAGATGGGGCTTTCTGGGGGAGCACCTGCTGCTCCTGCTGACGCAGCAGCCATGCCCCCCTCTTCTGATCAAAGTACCTCTTTTCACTGTGGGAGTCACAAGGCTGACACATGACTCCTGCCTGGCATGGAACAGCACCTCCCTCTACGAGGTGGGAAAGCCAGGCCCAGCAGCACTGATAGGCATCAGCCTCAACCTGAACTTCAACCCTGTGATGGCGACGCTCTGTCTCCGCTTGGGGGAGGCTGGCAGGTGCAGCCCTCGGTCATCTCTGCAATGAGGTCCAGTCCCATACAAGCCTCCCGGTTACATGAACAATAACCACTTTTGGCAAAAGCCAGTCTGAGTTGAATTTCTAAATCTTGCAACTGTTAAGGATCCTATGTATCCTCATCTAAAAAAACAAACAAAAAATGTCATGTGAATGATATTCTCTATATTCATAATTTCCAGATGGGGAAAACAAGAATGAGAGCTTAAGGAGACATCCAAGGCATACACTGCACCCTGATGTCCACACAGGCCTGCGAGGCAGGTCTCCCATCTCCACTGTCTTTAGCTTGGACCAAAATGAGAAAATGAGCCTGACACCCTTCCAAGTCACAGGAATGCACAGCTGTGAGTCTTCACCCACACACGGTTCAATCTACGGAGAGGACACCTTCCAGCTGAGAACCCTAAGAAATCGAGTCAAACGTCCATAACAAGCTCCTGAGCACAGCGTGTGGCTTGGTGAGGAGTCCCTGCTGAGCAGACCCGTGACAGCTGTACTGACTTCTGAGGAGCTGCAGGGAAGATGACAGGCCCATTGGACTCGGGAATGGGCAAAACTGGAGGGCACCAAAATACCAAGGGGGTTGCTGAGAGCCACGCTGAACCGAACTCTAAATTAGCATCGTGTCCCAGAGCAAGGACTCTGGGGAAATTTCTGGGCCCCGGCATAATCCGGCTGTGTAATTATCCAGAAAATGCACTGTAGGGGCTGGCAGGCATTTCTCCCTGCGCCCCGGTGCAGGGCAGGGGGGTCAGCATCCAGGGAGTCCTCACCCCACTCCTAATAGTCAGCTGGAACGGTGGCCTCGCCGAAGCGCCAGAGCCCCCAGGAGCCAGGACTGGGCCGCCTGTCTGACTCACTTGGTCGTGCATTTAAGGCCAAGCCTGCCCTGTCCACACCACGGTTAGTCATGGTCCAGGCCTGGGCAAAGAGCAGCCCTTAAAAGGACTGGAACAGAAAGAGGTAGCTTTTTTCCAAAACAAAATCGATGAGAACACAATGTTCAAAATAGGGTGAAGCTGTCCATTCCCCGCAATGTGGCTACAGGACAGCTTGCGTTTAAGCAGACGTTATTCTCCTGACCAAAAAACTGAAAAATCAAAATGACCCCAAGACGCACACAAGTACGGCTGATCTTGCATTTGCCCCTCACCTCCCCACCAAAGTGATAACTGCAGCCAAACCTTCCCGAGTCAAAAAAGAATCCCTCAGCTGACAGGCTCACTGCACACCCTGAACAGAAAGCACGGCGTGCGGCAGATCGCGGCCTTCAGAGGAGGGCTGGGCGGCGCTGAGGGCTCCGGTCAGACTCACTGAAACGCAATCGCAGATCACTGAGAGCTGCCAACAAAATCCGTGTGCTGGGATGGGCGCGTTTCGCTGCGTTCTCGCCACAACCTCCCCAGAACAGGCGAGCTCCCAGTCACTGATCTGCTGAGCTGCTCCCTTTCCGAGTCACATGCCCGGGACCAGGGGGCACCCATGGTCCAGGCCGAAGGGCTGGGAGAACTGGCTCAGAGCAGCTACCGTTGGCCTAGAGCCCGCGAGGTCACTCACAGAGAGCTCCCCACACCACTGCAAACCACAACCGGCACGTCCAGGAGGTGGGGTGGGAGCTCACCGCCAGCGCAGAGCACCCCTCGCCCTCGCCTGCCCCCCAGCACCCGAGGCCATGCCAGGGAGCCCAACTGTGTGCTGTGAGCCTGGCCCGCAGCGCACAGAACTGGGCATTCAAGTTGCGTGAGCCCACACAACGCGCCACAGACCAAGATGGCTGCACGCAGCTACGGAAGAGGGGGTGCAAATAAAGCAGAGTCCCTCCTGGTCAGTGCAAAAAGCAGGACGGAGGATTCTGCTCTCTGAGTACATATGCACCAAACACAAGTGTACCTCACTCTGAACAGTCACAATTTTGAGGAAATCTCCAAGTAAGAGTCTAGGGGATTCCAAAAACCAGAATCTCATTGAAAGCACGTCATTGCATTCAACGAGGGCCCCCGTTTTTCCTATGGGGCACTGGCAATGATGACTTCCGTCGAAAGCCAAAGTGCCTGTGACTTTAGGAATGCTGACAATGGCAACAGTGATAAAGGAGCGGATGATGATAGAGCAGTGACGGTCGTACAGCAGCCAGTACTTACAACACAGGTCAGGTACTGTGTTCTGAGCACGTATGAACTCACCGAGCTCATGCAGTAGCGAAGCAGACACATCCGTTACCATCTTTTTATAGAAGGGGAAACCAAGGCACGGAGTTGCATCAAGAAGCTGACTCCAGGTCACCCGTCCAATGAGGGCGGGATCTGCCCCAGCAGCTGACAAACGCTGGGTTGTAGAGAATGAGGTACACGGGTGCCGGGCACGACCAGAGGGGACGGCGCAGGTGAGGGGAGGAGGGCAGGTTCTCGGGCGACTCACCTTCATTCTCCCCACTGCTCTTGGCGCCTTTTGAACCACCCTCTGTACCTTTAGGCTTCTCGGCGTCTTCTTGGGCATCCTCAGCAGGCCCCTTCTCCTCGTCGTCTTCCTCCCCAACGTTTTTGTAGTTGGGTCTCTTTTGTGCCCGCCTCTGGCCCTTGTGCTTGCTCATCTCCAGGGAGCGCTCCAGCGTCTCGGTGGGCTTAACGAAGCGCCGGACGCTGGGCTTGGCCTAGGAAGTCCAAACAAGGGAAGAGACTGGGTGCTGGAACTGTGCCGGGCCCTGTGCGGCTGCTGAGAGCTCCCGTCCTAAGAAATCCACTGAGAATTCCTCTGATCACCAGTAAATTTCAGAACACCAGACGCTGCCTCTGGTTTATGAGGGTGCCTTTGATTGGCATCAGCATTATGAAATAATCCCAGCAACAGCACTAACTACCAGTTTCGCCCACCGTCCAAAGTCAGAAACTCTGCACATTACCAGCGCCAGCTCTAGGCTTCCTGAAGTCAAGTGGTCTGTGGAGGAAAACACTTCTGCCGCCCACTGCCACGCGCCTGCTCTGTGCCAGATGCACTTCTGAGTGCTCGGACCATACTAGCTCATTCAGACTTTACTCCGGCGCTGACATAGTGCCAGCACTAGCCTTGTCTTAGGGAAGCAGCAGCCAAGGCTCAGAGACATTGAATGAGCCGCCCAAGGTCACACAGCAGGAGGTGGCAGAGCTAGGTTTCAAATCCTTCTCCGTGTGTTTGCACAATGTGTGTCTTAACTACAGCACACTGGTGTGACTATTAACTTCTCAGCTAAGTAACTGTATTTCAAAAGAAGCTACGCCACTGTAGGAAATGGGAACACCAGTGTTTGTATCATAAAAGGACAGAAAAGAAAGAGCAAGGTGTCCTGGATATAGTCAAATGCTGGCTCTCTTTAGGAGGTATCAGGGATAAATTCAGGATGAGCTCACTCCACAAGAAGTTTTCACCTAAAAAGTTAGACGGCTTCCTGGGTGTCAACACTGGTTTGTGTCCCAAACCATGGGAAATATGATGGCAGGCCTCTCAGTCCTTGCAGCAACTTTGAGACATAAGGGCTATCGGCCCCATTTTATATATGATGAGAAGACAGGATCAGAAGGATTTAGTGGCTGCTCGATGCCATGCGCTCTGAGCTGCAGAGTCAGAATCTAACCACAGACTCGCCAACTGCAAAGGCCACGCTCGTCCTGAAGAAGACTCTCACCATGAGCACAAACCCCGTTCCTCCTGTATTACTCTTCAAAAGTATTTACATGCAAAGGACCAAGTCTAGAAAAGAGCAAAGACAAAGCAAAACTGTCTGCTTTGTTTGGGACAGCATCCTGATTGCTTTTCTCTTTCCAGAGACTGGATGATGTTCAGACATCATTTTGTCATTAAAAAAGGAAAAAGCTTTAAAGAAAACTTTTCCATTATCTTGATATGGACTATTTATCTTCTGACTTTATCCCAAACAACCACCAATTGTGTTCTTGGGGGCAGTCACAGCACCCTGCCAATAACTGGAATGTTCTCAAGGAACACAGATTAATTTCAATAACGCTCAAAACAAAACCTAATTGAAAGCTAAATTAGCATCCAAATCCAAACATTAATTTTTATTTACCCACTTTGGATTATTCATCTACAAATATGACAAATAAATTGAGGCATCATTCACCCTGGAAAACCTGACAGCGCATCCAGAGTCATGGGCATCCGAGCAGCAGCGCCACAGGCAGCGCCCATCAGAGCCAGCGTCAGAGGCCGTGTGACAGACACCCCTCACCTCCTGAAGGCCCTGAACCCAGGGAGGAAGGCCCCCCAGATGAAGTGACCGCTTCCTCTGATCACCAGTAAATTTCAGAACAGGCCACACAGCGATCGCAGCTTTCAGAATCAGAAAACTGAGCGCCAACACAGAGCAAAACACCACCTCGTTAGGCTCTGAGCAGAAATCTCTGCGGCTGGGTGTGAAACTGCTCCCTGAGCTTGGCGTCAGGTGCACAGAGCAACAGGCAGAGCTAAGAGAAGTGAAAGTTCCAGTGTCCAGGGTCAGGCAGAGTGGTATGGATCCAGCTGAACCCCACATGAGCGGAGAGGCCTCCCTGGGAGGCCTTATCTCAACTAAAAGCAGGATTCTGGCCTCCTGGTGCCAAATGAAATCAAGGATGCAGGTCTGGGGGAAAACAACTACTGCAAACAAAAACAAATGAAGATGCTTCTTCCTCCTCTCTTCCTGCCTGCGCCTGTCCTTCATTACAGAAGAGGAAAGATGTCGTGGACGTAAGAGCCTGGCAATACAGTAAGCATCTAACACAGGGACAATCACTTTCCTTTCCCTGCCTCCGTCAAAAAACAAAACCAAAAAACAAAAATATAAAAACAAAAACTCAACCGCCAAAATGAATTTTAAAACTTTCCAAAGGGATCCACTTCTCTAGTGATCAGGTGTTAGGGGCGAGGGGGAGAGGCAAGCTTACTAGGGAAATTTCAAACCTTTAAAATGCACCCAACTAGCAAACATTTGGAAATAACCTAAATGTCCACCAATAAGGGAGTGGCTAGGTCATTACGGTCTGGAGTGGGAATGCACGAGATGTTTAAAGCACTGAGGCCTCACATCTCCATGAACGGCTGCGGAAAGCGCCGCGTGAGGAAGCAACAGCGGGGACAGGAGGGCCCCTGTCAGGCAAAGCTTTTCCAAGGCCCCACATTTGGCTCACACACCGTTTCTCCTGGAGAGCTGCGTGAGACTGCCAGCACTCCAGCTCTGGGAGAAGAATGGGAGCGAGTGGCGCTGCGCACCTTGTGTGTTTTTAAAGGACAGGTGCAGCAGGAGCAAAGGTGAGCAGGTGAGCAGGCAGGCAGGCAGGCAGAGAAAGGAAGAAACAGCGCTTTATTTTTTCAGTTGTGCACATTGGTTGTCTCCCCCATAAGCTGCCCCTTGACATGAACTCAGGACCCTGGGATGTCCAAGGACAGCACTCGTCTGGAGGCGGGAGAGCTAACTGCTGCTCCACGAGGGTGTGCCTGTACTTTTCTTCTTTGCACCTGTCTGCTCGGTTTGAAATGTGTGAATCTGTGCACCCAGAGGGTCACTTGGACACTGGAATTCCCCCTTTTTTCTTCTGTTTTTGAAAGGCCTGATTTTTTGTCTTTTTGCTAACATCAGAATCCCACCAGCATGGGGATGCTGACGGATCCTGGCTGGGACGTGTGGGCAGAGATTCACGAGCAAGCCAGCAGCTCCTGCCAAGCCCTTCTGGCTGCCGACTCCCGGGAATCTCCGTGTTACACTGGACAACCCAGGTGAAAGCCCCCAGGGGACTGTCCCCGCGCTGCGCCCAGTGTCTGGGCGGGGCAGGGCCCCACGGCTGCTGTGGGAACCTTTGGCTGCAGACATGCTACCACAATGCCTGACATGTTGGACCCAGTGTGAAGGGCAGAGCAAAAGAAGAAAAGGAAAGGAGGGGCGAAAAAGGGAACTGAACACCCCCGGGACTGAACTTAGCATAAAGGAAACAGGCTCATTGAAAGGATGGAAAGAGGATAGAAACTCAGCAGGCCTTAGGGCTTCTCCTCTGGAGGAAGCACACCACGCGTGCCCCGAGAAAGGGATTCTTCAAGGAAGATCTGCACCCCAAATGAACTGGCTTGGCAGCCAAGGTCCTCCTTGCTGATGGTGGTGACTCTGCCGGACACCCTGAGGGTTCGGGGCTAGATGTCTAGGATGACGTCTGGGGTCAGTCAGATGAAAGCCCTCAATGTGACTTCAGGGTGACCTGCGTGCCTGGCTGCTCCCTGAAGAGTGTGCCCCTGCCTGTGGCCAACGACACCACACGAGCCATCACGTCTCCAACCACAAGCTGTGGCCCTCGCTTCAAAGGCTCATACTCCAGGGGACACCTCCGCCCCTGACACACACATCAGAGCTGAAAAGGACTGAGGCCTCTTGGGGGACAGGAGCAAGGGGGCAGGGGAAGAACGGAAACACACCAGGGACGCACAAGCCCAGATGTCTGGGTGGGGAGGCAGCTCCGCCAGCGCCAGGCGTCAGCGAGAGGCCCCCAGCAGGCCGGGAGCAGCCCTCGGACAGCCTGGATGCCACATGAGAAGTGAGCTGCAGTGAATCAGTCACGGACTCTGCTTGCGGTTCAAGACAGAGCCTCCACTGAACACATGCACCCAGAGGTCACATCTCCCTGTGTGGACAGATGTCCGAAAGACAGCACCCAGAGCAAGCTCGGGAAGGAGGACACAAAACTGAAAACGGTGGTCCCTTTGGAGGACAACGCTGAGGTTGGGGGAACTTTCACTTTCTATTCAAGCTGATTCCCCATCACTCAGCTGATTTACTCTAAGAAAGCAACCGCGTGTCATACACGTAGGGAATATGTCTAAGGAATGTACCTCAAGCCGTTAAACCTTGGCATGAAATGGTTCACCCATCCTAAGTCTTGTATGTATTTTACCATCATTTTATAAACATTGAAAAATAAACCTTTTAAAACTTCTCGCAGGCGCTCTAGAGTCAGAGCGGTGGCTGTCTGGAGGGAGGGGTGGGCGCTTCTGGTCACGCGCTGAGGGGCCGCAGATGCCAGGAGCGTCTTTGAGCTTGACCCGAGTCCTGCACAAGTGCACCCCTATGTCCACACACGCCGAAGACTGCTACGCGTTCATGCGCTTTGTTCTCCTCCGATTAAACAGTATTTCTGAGAGAATTTTCAATAAAGATGACTGTTGTGATGCCCTAAATCCAAGCTACCAGCACATCAGACAGCTTGGGCAGCAGGATTGTCCGCAGTCACCAGGCCTGCGCCTTCGCTGAGCGCCAAGCAGACACCAGCGCAGGGTGAAGCCGCGCCTCCCAGAGCGCAAGGTCCAGCAGCAGCAGCCAGCGGGCGGGCTCTCATCCCTGCGGACACCGGGAGACGGCCGCCAAGAGTGCAGGGGGAGGAGTGGGGAGCTGCACCAGAAGGGGTGACGGGTGTACCAGAGGGCTTATGACTCTCTGAGGCCTGAATGTTAACAGTTCACCAGGACCCTTGGGAAAAGAGAATGGCAGAGCTGGTGGGTTTGTAAGACAGAGGTGCTCAAGGTACGGGCAGAACTGAGACCAGCTCTCACACTCACTGGCCAGGTAACCTGAGCCAATGAGCCTCAGTTTCCTCATCCGTAAAGCTGAGACAGAAGCGGCAGCTCCACTGCATGTTGCCATAGGGCTGAGCTGAGAGGCTGAGTGCAAGAATGTCTGGCGTCATGCCCGCCACAGGGGCACTCAAGAAACAGCTATTCACCTTGGACTCCTGGCAAATAAGTCACCAGAATAGAAAGGATGGCAGGGGAGGGTGGGGGACTTTAAAAAACAACCACACAGCATGCCCTGGTGGAGTTCTGGTTAGCGATACCGCCTCTGGAGTAGCGCAGTCCACACACCCCAAGGACCCGGATTCTCAACCGAGGCCGGAGAAGAAAAAACCAGTGTGAACAACTACATAAAATAAAATAAAATGTTTCTTCCTCTCTCTCCCTGTCTGCCTGCCTGCACCCTTCCTTAAAAAAAAAAAAAAAAAAAAAAAAACCAAACCAAAAACCATGCAATTACACTCGCCGTTTTATACTCAATTCCCTAGATCCCCACACCTTACCGTTTGCTGACTTTCTGGTTTGTTAGTGGCCTAGGCTCAACCTCCCCGCAGTGTTCCTGGGCCGCCCCAACCTCCAGCCTCGGGAGCCAGGACTGGCAGGGTGAAGAGCACAGGTGGGACCACCAGTGGGAGGCTGGGCTCACATCCCCATACACACTGGTTTGCGTGCTGGCTGGGCTCTCACGTCTTCTCCATCGGCCTCAGTTTCCACATGCATCAGACGGGCCTCCTATCAGCAGCTGCCTCCTATTAGAAAGCTTCCTGCTATCAAGTGGTCTCTGTCCCTGGAGCAAGGTGTCAAGGACATGCAGCAGGCATCTGAAAGGGGCTGGCGCTGCCTGGAGCACTTTGCTACATCCACTCACTCCACCCTCTGAACAGCAGAGACAGGAAAGGAGCCAGAGGGCGCGGGCCCAGCCCAGGGCTAGTGAGAGGCAGAGCCAGGACTGGAACCCAGGAGGTCCAGCCTCAGCACCACGTGTTCAACTACCGCTCACCGCGCGAACGAGCCTCCCCGCAACAGCACGCGCTGGGCCGGCCTCCAAGGATAGCTGGAGCAGCCTGACCACAAAGGAGGAGCAGGTAGGCCCAAGGAGCAAAAGCTCAGTTTACGCATCATTCACCAGGCGGCCCTCTGACCTGTTGATGCTGATGGCCAACTACGATGTGCCATTATTTCCCCTTTCTGTTCTCACAGACTCAGCACCAATGTCACAGGGGTCATGGCAGGCCACGTCTGTACCAATGCATGGCAGCACATGGCTCTGCAGTGGCTGCAGGGATGGCTGGGCCATTAATTGCTGCAGTGAGCCTATCCCTTCCAGACAAGGTACCAGCAGGCAGACGCAGGCCAAACAGACTCCAGAGTGAAGTTTGGGTGCATGTCTCATGCCAAAGCCTGAGTAATGCGGGGCTGCTGACGCACAGGTCAGACATGCCCCAGAAACACAACGGCGGGCACATTGTGAGGGCTGCAGAACACTGCCAAGCGCACGGGCAAAGACAGAAGCACTTGAGGCAGGGCCTGCAGAGGTAGCAGGCGGCCCCCATCACCAAGAGGCGCACAGCAGCTTCTCCTTCAGGGCCGCTGCCAGGGAGCCATGTAGCTGCAGGGGCAGGCACCACAGATGTGCCCCGCTCTCTGGACTGGGAGCAGCCTCAGGCTTACAGGACTGGCGGTGCACACAGGTCAGTTCTGACATGGAGAGAAAGTGCAGGTGCCATTAAGACGGTGCTGCAGTTCCTAGGATGCGACTCTGGGGCACTGCTCAGTCTGTGAAGGTCAGCCTTGTCCACCAGGTCATTTATCTCCACTCGCCCGGCACTGATGACCTGTCCCCTCCAGGTCACACCTGACATTCAATCAAGAGCCGATACATATTTGTGGGATGAACTAGTTAAAAGACGCATGTTTGATGCATGAAAATAAATGATCCTCTACACCTTGCCTCTTTCTTTCTCCCCTTCGTCCAGGGCCTCAAGCCCAGTCCTTGGGCTTTATATGGTCTGTACGTGAGCCGCCTCCAATGCTGGCGAAACGCTTTCGTTAAACCACGACAGTGGAGTGCCACTGGGCATTTCTTTAGGGAGAGTATTTCCCTCTATCTTGTTTTCTAAAGACAGAAAAGAAACTACAAAGCACTGGTGACTCTTGGTTTCCTGACGTTCAGTCCAGAACATGACCCTTCCCACACCTCACGCTAAGCTGGAGGCACCGATCACTGCAGATGGCGGCATGCATGGGGAGCGAAGAGAAACAGTGCGGGGAACTGGGGCTGGACAACTGCATCCCCACACCTAGGTGACAAGGGAACACTCGCCTCACCCCTGGAAGTGCTAGTTTGCTCACTCAGGGTTGTTCAGAGCCAAAAATGAGGCGGAGATGAACGTGTAAGAGCCTCTTCTATAAAACAGCAAGTGTTCCCCCTGCACTGGCCCAGTAAGCTTCCTGCGCACTGGCCTCCGCTGACCCCAGCACAGCCATGGCTCTGGTCCTTCTGTCCAGGCCTTGACCGCCGCAGCCTCACCCCATCCGGCCCCAACTCTCAGCAGGGTGAGTGCCTTAACCCTTGGTGTTCAGCCCATGTCGCTCCTCAGGAGGGCCTCCCTCACTCCCCCTCCCAAAGCCAGTTTCTCTTGTCCCACATCCAAATCTCAGGGCTGGGCTTACTGTCTGTCTGTCTCCCCTACCAGAGAGTAGGGACACAGCCCTGTCTACCTGCTCCTGCGTTCCCCAGGGCCCACACATGCCTGGTGGGACTGCTTGGGCTCCGGAAATGCTCGTGGAGGGGAGAGCAGAAGAGCGGCGAGCCAGCCGGCCAGCCATGCAGTCGGCACTCCAAGGGCATGGCTCTTTCAGGGGGTGGCCCACCTAGTGCTCCGGTGTCCCCCCCGATTGAACAATACCTTTCATGTTTCAATGCCTTCTCATGTTTCAGTTTGCTTCTTTCTCTTTGCTCATGAAGATTTCAAGAACTTGTCCCTGTGCCTAGCTGGAGGTGACCAGCAGGGGCCCCTGGGTGAGGTCACACAGTGAGTGGTCGGTGGGCAGTCAGTCAATGTCAGGTCAGCCAGGACCTCAGGCTGGGAACACCGTCCTAACAGTCTCCTGGGCTGAGTTACACCCAGCCTGTGTTTATTGGCCTCACTCAGGGAGACTGACTTACCAACAAACTCCCACTCACTGTCGCTCAGTCACTGGGGCACCCAGAGAAGAAGTGAACACGCACAGCACCATCAAGGGAAGACCCCAAGCCAAACCGGGTTTCTTGGTTCCAAGACTTGGGCCCAGGAAGAGACTGGATTTCCTTGGCTCATCAGAGTGACGATGCTGATTCCCTCACGGAGAGAATCTCACTTATTTCAAGACGTCACTGTCTACTGCAGGACTAATGCTAAACACACGGGCCCTGGGGAGGTGGCCCCACTGCTCTAGGTGCAAACCCCCCAGTGCTCAAGGACAGGAGGCTGCACCTTTGGGCCCTCGTTCCCCGACCTCACCTGCCCTGCGCATCTCTGACACACCAGGCGTACTCCTGCCTCGGGGCCCTTGCACTGATCTTCTGGTCCAAACTCTCTTCCCCCAGAGAATGACACGATTCACTCACTCTCTTCACATCTCCGCTCAAGTGTTACGTTCCCAAGAGCCCTCCCTTGGCCACCCAACAGGGAATGGCCCTGGCTGAGCCTCCCAGCACGGCCCCAGCTCTTCCTCTGCTTTCCCAGCTGCTCCTCTCAGGTGCTCCCAGCTCTGAACAAGCTCCAATGCCTTCTAGCGGCTTCGCTGTGCTCTGCTTCTTCCCACTGGAACAAAAGCTCTGAAAGGGCCGGGCCAGTTTCGCTCATGATCGTGTCTGCAGGGCCTAGAGCAGCACTTAGCACCTATCTGGGCATTACTTGTTGACCAGAGGAACAAATAATATTGACCCACTTCAGGGGAACTGGAATCCAGTTTAAAAACTCAAACTCCCTAAGGGGCCAGGATGATGAGAAAACTAACAAAGCTCAGGGCAGAGATGCCAGAAGTGGCGGGTGCTTCGCTTTTCTGGATCCCGAGTGCCTCGAAACCTGGATGAACGGCTCCATGTAGAGGAGGAACGCGCCCGCTGAGCAGGTGTGGTGCTGCCTCACGCCCCGGGGGCTGCCCCCCACCCCCGCTGTTCTGTGTCTCACTGCCCGGCAGAACCCGAAAAGCCAACGTGGGGCTGAGTCACAGCCTTCTCCCCAGCTGCCCACTGGGCTCACTCGCTCTCCCTGGTGGCTCCTCCAGGATGTGGCCGATCCGCGAGCCCTGGCCCTTCTCTAGCAAACAGCATTGGAACCAGCACCTGTGGCTCCTCGTTTCCAGACACCAGACCTGGCTGGTCACCTCTACGAGACTCAACACTGCAGAACTCCAGGGGTTGTCCAGCCCCTTTCTTCCCACACGGAGAACAGGAGAGGCAGTTATTTCTGAGGCCGCATCTACAAGGTACCCTCCTTGACGTGTGGGGCACATAACACTCTGGATCTCTTGCTTGCACTGCACACTCATCCTTCTACACCGTGGAGCCGCGACTTCATGCAGGCCTACGGGAAAACCATAAGGCCCCGGGAAGAATCCAGAGTGAGCTGTAGTGCTTTGGTGGGAATGTTTGCAACCGTGCCAATTAAGGCCCCTGATTCATAGAAGTCTGTGTTTCCCTTCAGTGCTCACCATCAGCCTCTCCCAGAGCTTATGACCACTTTCAGGAAGAAGAATGTGTGCGCTCTGGAGTCAGCATTGATTAACAAGGGGTCACAAGTAAGCTCAGGGTCACTGAAAACATGCGGGGAGGGCTCCAATCTGGCAGTAAGGGCACCGCTGCCTGTGGCATCTGTCTGTGGCAGCCTGCGGCCTCAGCCTGACAAGGACGACGGTGGCATCACAGCAGTGACGGGCCCGAGTCCATTCTAAGAGCTCGGATTCTGCGAACGCACAGCCCAGAGAGGCCAGGCTGCCACCTTCTCAGCTGCAGGCAGCACGTGCCGTGCCCTGCTGGAGTGTTCTGCCAGCAGAGGGTCTAGCTCCCAGGGGAGAAGGTGTCACCAGAAAACAAACAGCTGCCATCTTAGGGGAGGGTTCGCTCTCTGGGATTCCCAGAGACTCAGCTGGAGACCATCCCAAACTGGCTGAACTGGAGCCTAACAAGATGGGTGACGCCCTCATTTTGGGACAAGCAAGCCTATTCTACCCAGAATCCTCAGTCCCCATTCTGAACCCAGGCCAGGCCACCACATGAGTGCGTGTTAGCTGGATAAGGGATCACACTTTTCGGAGGTGGCCTGCGGGCCCGCTGACTCAGAGGACTCAGAGTGCCAAGTGAGTCCCCTGCCACCAAAAGGCAGCACTTACCGTCAGTGCTGTTGTGCCACTGTCCCCAGCACTCGGCCTCAGTGTCTTTGTGTCTGGTGCTAAGGCGCCTCCCTTTGGGACGGACTAAATGTATCCTGTGCTCACCAAGGGGAGGTCCACGCAGGAACACAGGGTTGCTCTGTAGCCTCAAAAACTCAGATCATAGTAATAAAAACATCTACTGCTTAGGCCTTGCCGTATGCGAAGGTTCAGAATGAGAACTTCACACCACACTGCATCCTCCACACACACCCATGTTTGTGACTCACTGGAAAGATGAGGAAATGAGGCCTGGAGACAGGGGCCGGCTTGCTCTGGGACACACCAGTGAGGCCAGGAGCCAGGGTTCTGGCAGCCCAGGTTGTTGGGTTCTACAGCCCCTTCCCCAAGACCCCCTCTTAAAGCAGAACATAAAACGCCCCGAGGCAGCCCCTACACCCTCCTCCCCAAATGCCTCTGAGCAAGAGAAGGGCTGGGGAATCAGGCTGCATTTCTGCTGAGTGTCGTTAAGAACCTCAGAGCGCCACACGACCCCCCACACTTCCTCAGTCATCTGCAAGTCCAGCAGAGGCACAGAGGGTGCAAGCATCCCCAGGGCACAGCCTCTGTCCTGGCAGGGCGGTGGGGAAGCCCTGTGAGGGCAGGCAGGGCTTTCCTGCACACCACCGCATCCCTGCTGGAGAAAAGGATGAAGGAAGACAGAAACGAAGGAAAACAATTCCACAAAAGCCCCGGACGCAAAAAGTCCCTTCAAAAAAAAAAAGTACCTACAGGTAATGATACATATCCCATAATCTAATCTATGTGCTCACTTTGCAAAAATGAGATGCTGGCAGTTTCATAATTAGTGTTCTCATACTCTGTTTCCCCGATGAGAAATACTATCTACTCTGCATTAGAATTTTAGCGAGAATTATTCCTTAGCAGGAACCATATGGTTTCAACGCACAAATGAATTTCAATTAGACATTTATCTAACCATGCTGATGTGTTTTCAATTTAACCCTAAATTACAGACTTTTAAAATAACTCTGCTCTCCCCTCTGCTCCTCTCTTTAATTTTGGTTTGGTTTTCTGAAAGGTCTGCTGGTAAAAATGAAGCAATACCAGTAACTTATCAACGAATTACGGGAAGGAGAAAGTAGGTTAAAAAAGACCAAGAAACTTAAAACAAGTATGATCAAACCACATCCGAGTCAGGCAGGAAACACTAGGAGACTGTTCTTGCTTAGAGGGAAGGAAGGCGGGTCTCACTGGGACAACTGTCAAGCAAGTCTTAGACGACCTTCCCGCCACTCTTCCCGGATTTCACATGCAGCCGTCAGAGCACCACACACCTCCACCTCGCACCCAGGGCAAGGCAGGAACCGGAAAGAGCAAGCCGACACTTTCACTTGGGTCGGTGACTCCTCCACCTTGACAGTCTGGCTCTCAGTGCACACGTCTGTCACCAACAGGAGGCTGAGTCCCAAGGGCAGTGTGTGTGTCTCTCACAGGGAGGCAGCACCTCGAGGATAAAGATCGGAGCCCCCTTCCTAACGTTCTCGCTTCCCTCCTTTCTAAGCAACTTGGGGCAATTTGCTTTTTGCTCAGGTTGCAAGCTCCCGTACAAATGTCAGTTTCCTACGGGGGCTACTGAACTAGAGTTCTGCAAAATGTTTCCACTGGGGAAGCTAGGGGACCGCGTGGAGGGAGCTGTTATTTCTTACGACTGTGTCATCAACTTCAATGGAAAAAACCCTGCCAAGGCCAATATTCCTGGGTGAACAGTAAGACATTCTGGGACAGCCTGAGGTTCTCCTGGGGTCTGGAAAGTCCAAAGGGACCCGATACCACGCCACGTGCTCTGAGTGTAAAAGCGGTCTTGGGCAGCAGCCAGCGTGACGGCAAACACAAGCCTCATCAGATGGGGCGGCCTCTGAGGCGCTTCCTGCAGAAACATGTGGACTACAGAGACCAGGCCATCTGTTTGAGCCAACCCCAAATCTGGACTTTTCTACGAAACTTCCTAAGTTGTAAAGCTGGTGATTCTTCAACTTGTCTTTGAAACAGTGTGAAGGCCCCACCAAATGCTCGCTGGGTCTGGACTGCAGCCTGCCAGGCTCCGGACGGGCACTTCAAGTCTCCCCGTGCACTCAGCGGCCATCCGGAGGAGGCTCGCTCTCCCTGCTTCTGAATGAGGTGGCACAAGGCGTTCAAGGTGACCTGCAGTGCTGACAGGGAGGCCTGTGGATTCTGCAGACTCAGCAGCCCATTCCCTGCGTTCACTCAGCCAGAGGAAGTTTAAGGGAGGCACAAAGAACCACCTCCGGCTCCGTGCCACCAAGTCAGCACCACAGCTTCTGCATCGTGTGCCGCTGGAACATGAACCGTGACGGGGTCCTCCTGCTCAGGCACGGCCATCACCGCGAGGTCAGGTCCCCTCACCCGCGGGACTCCCTCCCTTCAGAGCACTAATGAGACTTGCGAGAGTGCGCCGCGCGTCTCTGATGCATGTTGGCCTCTCCGCCTGCACAGGCGCCAGCAACACAGACGCGTAGGTACTGCATCTGCCCGGGACGAGTGTGATGCCTGACCTAAGAAAGGGCTCAGTAAACACTGAACGAGTGAACCAAAAAGTGAACGGGCCAGACAGGAGTCAAGAAAAGGCCCTTCAACTCAGCTAAACTAATGCTGCCATCACGAGGGCTGAAGGGTTCTGGAAACCTTTTCTGAAGTTCTAATGCTTCCGTAAATATCAAAATGGGGCGCACCCCTGTGGCTTAGGCAGCTAAGGTATAGGCCATATAAGGCCCATAGACCCAGATTCAGATCCAAGGTCATGGGAAGAAAAAAATAAATAAAAATGGCCCAGTCCACCTTTCGCACATAAGAAAAACCAGAAGGGCAGGGACTCCTGTAACTCTACTCCACCCAGTTCTGGTCTTACATGCTGCAGGGTCGTATCCCACCCCTCACTCAGATATGATGAAAGTTTCTGCCCAAGCCCAGCCCTCCAATCTGTGTGGCCACGGCCTGAGAACCTGGCTCGGAGACAGGTCCTCACGAGGCAGCCTTTGCACACAGCACGTGCACCTCTGACATGACACTGAGCCCTGAGTGTCACAGGGAAGGGGCTATAAGCAGCTGGAAGCAGGTAAGACCTCTGACACGAGGAAGCCAGGAGAAGGCCCTCCCAGCGGTCCAGCCTCTGTTCATGTGAGCAGGGTGGCAAGAAGGAAGAGCGCAGGAGGGAAGAACCTCAGAGAAGTCACAGTGCTGCTCCGGTTCTCTTCGGCTGAATATAAAAGGCACAAATGTGCACAAGCCATACACACGCTACTTAGTGATAACTTGCAAAATTCTGCATCGAAATGCAGATTCACAGCTTCTTAGGAAACATGAGGAAACCCGGTGGTACTGCGTCCACTCCAGGAGGAACAGCTGCAGGCTGGGCTGAACAGCAGCCATCACGCCGCATGCACATGCTCTCCAATCTGTCACAGTCCCACCAGTTCCTATTGCTCCCGCAGGGAACTGTGTCACGCACAGACGTCCCCTGTCTACCCTCTGTAGCTATGTGTACTCTCTCACTGTCCCGACAGCACTGCCTCGCAGAGTGCACCCAGTGCGCCCACGCTCAACAACAGACTGTCAAGCACACCTCCCCTGAGGACCAAGCCAATTTTCTTGGGGATGTATTTCAGGACTCTGATTAGGTTCCCTGAATCCCAAACCACCCGTGCATCATCACCACCGCGCACGCAGAGTGCTGGCTTCTGGTTCTAGACAGCCACACGAAGTGCGCAAGAGCCTCTTATCAAGGTCGAGAAACAGTCCGAGGTCAGTGACTTACACAACTTCTCTGAACATCCTGTTCAGTCTTCGTGTACATCTCAGAGAGATCGCCATTCAGAATGACTTCAGCGAGCGAGTTCACCAGGGGTGCGTGGTGAATAATTAGGAAGACCTGGTGAGAAACAAGATGAATGGATCAAGAAGATGTGGTAGATACACAATGAAATACAACAGAGCCCTTAGAAGAGATGAAATCCTGTCGTTTGAATCAACATGGGTGGATCCAGAGAGGATGCTCAGTGAAATAAATCAAAAGACAGACACCAGATGAGCTCACTCATACGTGGAATTGAATAGACAAAACAAAGGAGCAGATGAAACTGAACCAATCCTTGGACACATGCAGTAGAACTGAGGTGACCCACAGGGAATGGGATGGGGAGGGCGGGGTGGGGGGAGACAAATGGTGGTGGAGCCCACTAGACAAGCGAGAACAATACTTGGTGATGTGGTGGAGGGCAGGGTGTGGTGCCATATACACGAGGAATGGAGAAACTGCGCATGAATTTAATGTGTAAGAATAAAAATAATTAATCAAAAAACAAAGTCAAGGGAGGGGTCCCATTTAGGAGAGACCAGCTGCAGGTGCCGCCTCCTCGGACCCCCCCACCCTGCATTCAGACTGCTGCTCTGGCCGCCCTCGGCGGAAGGAAGCGCATCAGAGTGAGAACGTCTCTCACGTCCCACACGGCGGGTGAGGCCAAATCCAGCCGAAGTGCAGCAACACGGGAAGGAGGCAGCCAAACCAGCACACTCCTTCCCTCCACAGGCGTTTCAGTGTCAAATTCGATTATGCTAAAACTGGAAGGCACTGGCCCAATACTTGAGTTTCATGCAAAGAAGGGGCCAGGAGTCTTGTTTCAATCAAGGACTTGGCAAGGCGTTGGCCGCAGAGAGACTCCTCACTGGAAGGAGCTCTGGTCCCTGTGGCAGGTTGCCGCAGGCCAGGAAGCCATGCAGCACTGGGAGGTGTGGAAACTTGGGAAGAGAAGCCACACAAGCCGGGGGCAGGCCTCCAGGGCCCAGGATGCAGAAGGCACAGGCTGAGAGGCCCAGCTGCCCGACACCCAGCGAACGGATTACAGAGTATGCCAATGCCCTGTACGACTGGCTCCAGGACACATGGGCTTGGCGGGGTGTTTTTCCGAAAGCAGGTGAGATGTATTCAAGTGAAAGCAAAAAAATACATCCTTAAGACACAGGGTGAGGGTGGGCCATTCCAAGAAGCAGGCCACCTGTACGCACTTGGTTTTAAAACCTAAAGGCAACAGCACAGCACAAAGGGATGACTGCAGAAGGTGTGTGCACACTGCTGTCAGTGCTCGTGGGCCCTAAGTCTTGGGGTGAGGGGCCACCTCTCTATGGCAGATGCCTAGCAGCATCCCCGGCCCCTCCCCACTGGATGCCAGTCGCGTCCCTCCCTCAGTTATGACAGCCACAAACGTTTCCAGACACAGCCCAGTGTCCCCTGAGGGCTGGGGGTGGTCAAACTTAGGCCCAGTTGAGAACCCTGGCCAGAGAATGTCTCTGGAAGGAGAAAGGAAATCCTTGTTAGTGTTAATTATTTCTGGAGCTAGAAATCAGAAGACTGAACAAAAGTAGAAAGAACACTAGGTTTTCACCTTTTGGAATTTTTTAATTTTAGGAAAAATGGTATTAAAAATATTTTTTTTTAAAAATAGCAAGTTCTGGTAAGCTGAGAGGTTTAGTTCACTGGGAGCAGTCCACATACATCCCAAGTTCGCTGGTTCAAGACCCAGAGCTGGGGAAACAACCAAGAGAACAGCTACATAAATAAACACAGTGCTGCTTCTGAGAGATGCGGGAACACGGCCTCCGCTGAGCACCCCTCCTTCAATTCGGTCCACAGAGTGGGCACTCATGAAGGCGGGATGCCCGTAGGGTGCGTGCGCAGGCTGGACGGTGGCGGTGGGACTGCTGGTGCCGCCTCAGACGTGGACACATGAAAAGCTGGGCCAGCCTGTCCACGCCACCTTATTGCAAGGGGCAACTTGGGGTCAGCAGGACAGTGTCCCCTGTCACACCAATGGACACTTTTTTGTTGTTGTTAATTTTAGGAAGGTTTGAGAAGTTTTCCAACATATTGGACAGGGTTTTAATTATGCTTATACAGAATGATATTTGAACAATTTACTATATATTAATTTCAAAACAAAACAATCACTTATTCTGTTAGTATTTTCCAGCTCAAAGGACTCACGAACTATATGCTTCTTCATTTCCTGAGGTGATACAAGCCATGCCTGTGTAGGCTAAACCAAGAACTTTAACCTAGTTCTGACTTAGTTTGTTATTAAATCTTTTTAATTAATTTATTCCTTATTGTAGAAATTATTCTACACATTAGAACAATTTCCTCTGCATAGGCTCCCCACTTCTTAGACGTATGTCCACACGCCCTGCCCGCCACCACGCCACCACGTGTTCTTCCCCACACAGACACTCAGTGAGAGCTGTCTGGCTTTGCAGCTGCACTGGTCTAGCAGTATGGAAGAATGCTTTCTAATGGGATGAAGGACATGGGACTCCTTCCTGAGTGGAGTTCTGCACACATTCAGGCAACACTACGGCAAAGTTGGGTGCAGACACGCTCCCACTTTCAGAGGGAGGGCTGTTACTTGAGCTGAGGAGCACCGAGCTCTGGGAGACACTGCAACGAGTAGTTAAGATGACTGCGTGGCTGGCCCTCACTGAGAAAGCGGGACAGTGCGGTCCTCAGAGAGCGGGGTGCCCTGCTCTGGCTCCTGGAGGAGACCCTGCCCGTGCAGAGCCCCAGCAGCAGGCAAATCGAGGACGCTCCCCACGGCTGAGCCTCTGGCCCTTTGGGTCCCACCAGACCCACAAGCAGGCGACGCTGGCGCACGTGTGATGTGGTGGTGAAGCTGCCAGGACAAGATGGGGTGGGCACTGTGCTCCGTCACACAGAGGGGCATTCAGAGGGGGCGGCACCATACACTGTTCTGGGCAAACAGTCCCAGGACGAGACTCTGCTGGAGTGACAGTGAGCAGGCCACATGTGGACCCCAAATGACTACGCTGCTGGGAAGAGGTCAAGAGAGACAGCCCAATGCGGACACCAAAGGGCCCGGGGCCCAAGTTAGAAGGCCAGTCTCCTGGCAAAGCAAATAACTGGAGCCCTGTGACACTGGAGAAGCGGAAAGTCCAACGCTGGACTACTTGACCGTCTAATGAGATGGCCCAAGAGCCTGGACTGCTTGTAATAATATTGCTCATATTATGTAACTGCGTCACCATGGAGCTTTTCCTTTCTTGTAAATATTACATAATTACAAGAAGGAAACACACTTGCTTAAAGGGGGACGGCAGACAAATTGGCCCAAGACACAATCTGGGAACTGAGGCTGCCACCAGAGACCTTCCAGAAGGAACTAGAACTATGAGAAGTCTTTCAAAATAGCCTCACTCATGGAAGCTTATTGAAGCAAAGTTGTTGCGTGTCTGCAGACTGAGTTCTGCACTTCGGGGTTTATTTCAACCATGCCCTGAATAAGACCCAAGCAATCCACGTTTCTAAGGTTTCAGAACATTCTTGACTGTTTTGGGAATCTCGGTCTCCATGGTAAAATATCAGCTCCAAACTGGCCAGGTTTGGTCTGTTTTGTCTTTAAATTTCTATGCACTACCCTGAAGACACATGGGCCCTCTACTCAGTGTGTGGAAAACAGAAGGCCTCTTTCCTCTCATTTCAAGTTGGGGGACACCAAGACAGAAATGGGGCAATGGGATATGTGACCTGGAAGCTTCCTGAAAGGCAGCAGTGCCCCTCAATGCAGGGGGAACAGGACAAATAATGCAACTTACCTGTGACAGAAGGTAGAGAGAAACCGGCAGGCTGATTTTCGGTCGCTCTCCGCCCTAGTGAAGGTTGGGGAGAAAGAGAGAAGTTGGGGTCACACCAGTGGCACAAAATACATGACGCCAAAGTCGTCAGAAGAAGAGGTGCCTGTCCCCTAACTTCCTCTGTGACCCAGAGACTCCTCTTGCTTGACGCTTAGTCAAAAGTTCACGCTGCAAAATACTTGCAACGTAATCCTGTTGGAGACGCTCTCGGGGCCACTCCCCCACCCGAGAACTCTTTCCCATTGTCACGGATTAGAGTCCGGATCTAAGAGCAGGGGGAGCTCCCAAACCACAGGGGCTGTGCAGTGCCCAGCGGGGCACACGAGGTGGCAGGAGAGGCCTGCGGGTTCTCAGGATGGAGCTCTCGGGACGGAGCAGGCAGAGGGTTGGGGCTTCCTGGCCTGGGAAGAGCCCCTCGTCTGTACTAGGCGCCGTCGTGCCCACACCAAGCCTGTGAGGGGCTTCAGGACGCTGGGAGGCTGACAGCCTTGTCCATGGTCGCAGAGTGAGGGATGGAAGAGGCGGAATTCGAATCCAGGTCTGAAAACTCCCACTTCCCAAGTTTTCCGGCTGCCTCCCAGCCCCACCTCAGGTAGGTCTAGTTGGGGCTGCAAGGCATTTTACTGACTTATTTTTAGAGAGAACCTCCATATTCATCACCAAAAAGAAAGCTACGGGACACGTGCAGAGGCTGAAGGCCTGCTGCTCTGCAGAGTAAACATGTGGGTCAGAGGCCTCTGTCCCAGACACTCCAGCTCAGAGTCACCGGGGAGCAGGTTAAAGAGGCAGATGCCCGATCCTCTCTGCCCCACTGACCCAGCCCCCTGCGGGGAGGGCACTGGGACACGCACGTAGCAGGCGCTCTCTCAGGGAGATTCTGAGTCCGCGCCCTGGGACCCTCCCTGACGGGCACCATCCCCTCCTGCCACCCCGCCCACGTTCTCTTGCTGCTGGATCTTCTCCCAATCGATTTGCTCTGGCGACGACCAGAAACGGTTAGTCGGGCATGAGCACACTTCCAGAGGCGGTGAGAGAACCCAGAGCCTCATGCGCAGAGGTTTCCTGTTTCCTCTGACATCAGTACTTTCATTCACTTTTACGGTCCAGACGCGCCCCACATACACCACGCCCCCCACGCTCAGCCCACGTGCACCACGTACACACTCACGCACACACCACACGCATCCCACGCGCCCCACTCGCAACACGCAGCAGCGCAGCCCCCTCGGGAAGCAAGAGGCCAGGAGACCGCGCTGCGCCGGGAAAGCGGGCGGGCGGCTCCGCGCCGCGGCCCACCTTGTCCTGATTCTCCAGCGAGTACACGTAGAGCGGCAGGAAGAGCCTGTTGAGCAGGTGGTCGGTGAGCACGTCGTTGAGGAATTCACAGCGGATGATCAGGATGTCGTTGAGATAGTGCAGGTGGTCCAGGTGCTCGGCCACCAGGTCCCCCAGCTTCCCCCGGTTTCGGTGCCTGTGGGAAAGCGGTCTCAGCCCGCGCAGCCCGCGCACCGGGGCTCGCAAACAATGGCCGAAAGCAGGGGTCGCCTGAGGTGCGTTCCCACCTACAACAGGTATTTCAGGTGGTCGTCAGGGACCCTGTTCTGGCTCTGCCGGTGGGATTCGCCAAGGGAAGTGCGGCAGGTCCACTGTGATGGATTTTACAGGCCTTCCTGGCTCCCGCTCCCTGCGGGAGGCCCAAGGCAACTCAGCCCATCTCTCATCACAGCGCAGGGCACGTGGGGAGCAAAGTCACGGCCACTGGGCTCCGAGCGCTGCGCCCCACGGTGCCGAGGCCGGCGTGCTGACAGCCTGCTCCCCAGAAAAGAACTATCAATAGAGCAGTAAGACCTGGCTAGTTAAAATGCCCCAGAGGAGCTCGAAGGAGAAAAGCAGGCCTCTGGCGCCACATCCACTTACTCCCGACCGTGTGGGGGGCAGAGGGCCCGGCTGGCTGTCCTCCCAGCCCCAGGGGGTCAGTCTCCCATGGCCCGAGGGCAGGACACGGCCCCACAGTGCACACACCTTCAGCACCCCAACGCGACAGCTACAGCGGCGTCTTCTAGCAAGGACACTGCTTGGCTCGTTTTTTGAGTACTACTCCAGCAACACGTTATCATTTCAGAAGACGGAAAATTAGAAAAGGAAAGCAATAAAAAGAAATCGAAGTCTCCTACCTTCGCACCACTAATGTAACACTTGGGGACTTGTGACCTGACCCGACAATCATTTTTCCACGTTTCTAGGTCTCCTTGTAGTCATGTCTAAAACGAGGTGCCACATATATCTAGCCATCTAACCATACATGCGTTTAACAAAATAAGTAAAAACGGGATCAATTTTGCTTCCCTTATATAACCTTGGATAATTATTCCTCATACTTCAGTAAGATAATTAGTAAATATTTCTAGCAAATGAATGCTGTAAACCCTAATAGAATAATGAGTACCTCTGACCCCAACAACTATCTGAGACCTACGCCATTTTCTTATACGCAATGGTTTTCCCCAATTTAATAAGATAGGATGCAAAGTTTTCTTCAGAAAATATTCAATGCACTTCACTTTTTTATTGCAATAATTTTGCTTTACACATTAAAATAAATGTGCAGGTTCCCCATATGTGCAGTTTCCCCATTCCTCAGATATATGTCAGCACACCCTGCCCACCACCACATCACCCAGTGTTCTTCACCAGTGTCCAGTGGGTTCTGCCACCACATACCCCTGCCCCTCATTCCCTGTTGGTCCCCTCAGTTCTACTGCAAGTGTCCAAGGGTTGGTTCTGTTTCATCTGTTCCTTTGTTTTGTCTGTTCAGTTCCACCTATGAGTGAGGTCATCTGGTCTCTATTTCTCTTCTTTTGACTTATTAGCATCATTCCCTCTAGATCCATCCATGTTGATTCAAATGACAGGATTTCACCTCTTCTAAGGGCTGTGTAATATTCCACTGAAGGCACTTCACTTTTTATACTTCACTTTAAAAAATATCTTATCAATGTACATAGATGTGTTTAAATATCAAATAGTAGCCATTCAAAAAAATTAACACGAAATCGCTTAGAGACTTGGACATAATACCAGAAACCATGAAGCTCAGAAGACAACATAGGAAAGACTTTCTATGACATCTGTCACAGAGAAGCCTTTGGGCTCCACCAACAAGGGAAACAAAAAGAAAAATAAACAACTGGGACTACATCAAACTAAGGAGCTTCTTTACAACAAAAGAAAACATCACCAAAACCAAAAGGAAACCTACTAACTGGGAGAAGATATTTGCATTCGGTATTTCTGAAAAAGGCTTTAATATCTAAAACATACAAAGAACTCAAAAAACCCAACAACAGAAGAACAGGCCATCCAATCAAAAAATGGGAGGAGGAATTGGAGAGACACTTTTCTGAAGGGGATATACAGATGGCCGATAGGCAAGTGAAATTATTTTCCTACTCCCTGGCCATCAGGGAAATGAAAATTAAAACAGCAATGAGATATCACCTGACACCTGAAAGACTGGCTATTATCCAAAAGTCTGGAAACAACCAATGCTGGCGAGGATGTGGAGAAAAGGGAACATTTTTGCACTGCTGGTGGGAGTGTAAATTGGTACAACCCCTATAGAGAAGAGTTTGTGGAGATTCCTCAAAAAAACTGAAGACGGAAATCTCACAGGATCCCCTCATTCCACTTCTGGGTGTCCCAAAAGACACAAAAGACACAAAAGGACCCATCCGCAGACACGTATGCACCCCATGTTTATCGCGGCCCTGTTCACAACAGCTAAGAACTGGAAACTACCTAACTGCTCAACATCAGATGATAGATAAAGAAGACGTGGTTCATATACACAATAGAATATTACACAGCCCTTAGAAGAGATGAAACCCTGTCATTTGAATCAACATGGATGAAACTAGAGAGGATGACGCTCAGTGAAATAAGTGAAAAGAAGAAAGATAGAGACCAGATGAGCTCACTCATAGGTGGAATGTGAATACACAAAACAAAGGAGCAGATGAAACAAAACCAACCCTGGAACATTTGCAACATCACTGAGGTCACCAAAAGGGAACGTGGCAGGTGGGGACAGGTGATGGGCCCCACGGGACAATGGGGAAGAACACGTGGTGATGTGGTGGAGGGCGCGGTGTGTTGAAAATATATCTAAGGAATGTGGAACCTATACACAGGAAATTATTTTAATGTATAGAATAATTACTACAATAAAAAATAAATTTAAAAAATCAAATAGCAGTAATAAGCTGGTAAGGAAAAACAGCAGCTCTTGGCCCAGCCTTCCCCTTTACTGCCCATTCTCAGAAGAAAGCCGCTTTTAACTCTTGGTTGTTTCTGTGACTAGCTCCTCCCACAGCTCTATAAAGTCAGCCAGGATTCCTATCTGCAACTGAGCCGTTGTAGATGGTCTCTATGGACAGAACGCTCGTGTTCTCTCTGTCCACCGGCGCCATCGGCAGTCAGTGCTGAGTTACCACGGCTGCTCACTTCTGGCCTTGGACAGCTTTTCGTTCTTCCTGGAATTGGGTTTCACGTCCATGACCACCCACCTCCACATGCATCCTTATTTTCCCCAATGCTCCGTCAGCTCTGCGTCGCCAACCCTTGCCTCTCCCAGCACTGGATACATATTCTCTCTCTAGACCCCTTCCCCAGGAGACTCGTCTCTGTGTCCCTTTGTGGTCCTGACCTCACCAATGTGCCTCTCGTTAGGTCTGCACAAAGCCGCCCCTCTGGGGCAGTGACTCTCAACTGACAGTGATTTTACAGGGGACATCTGGCCATGTCAGGGGACATTTTCAACTGTCAGAACTGGGCAAGGGGTGCTACTGGCATCTAGTGGGCAAAAGCCAGGGAAGCTACTACACACCCTGCAGTGCACAGGAGTTCCCACAACAGAGAAAGACCCAGTTCAGAAGCCAACATGCAGGAGCGTCTGATGAAGGAGCAGTTAGGTGCACCGCCTCCTGAGGAGTGCGGCCCATGTACCTCCCAAGGATCCGGGTTCATGTTCTGGGTCCGGAGGGGAAACAACCAGTGTGAACAACTATGTAAAAATAAAATAATGTACTTCTTCCTCTTCTCTCTACCTGCCTGCCTAGTCACCCTGATTACTTTCCTTTAAAAAAAACCCCAAAGATCAACATGCCAAGGCTGAGACTCCTGTTTTAATCCATCACCCTGAGGTCAAAGTTACCAACCTAATTCTTTTGTCTGTAACATACTTATTGAGACAGAATCTACATACCATAAAATTCACCCATGCAAGTCAATAATGGAATGATGTTTATAGTACAGTCACAGGTGTCCATCACCCCGATTTTATAAACTATTATCCCAAAGGCCCACATACCTAGGTCCTTAGTCCCCACCCCTCTGCTGTCTCCCGGTTGCCTGCAGCCCAGGTCGCTAACCCATGCTGTCTCCTCCACCTTGCCTGCTCCGCGTGGTTCCTGTAAGAGGAATCAGACCTCTCTGGTCCTTTGCCTCTGGCTTCTTTCACGTCCCATAATGCTTTCAGGGGCTACGCACCTTGTAGCCTGTATCAGCACTTCGTTCCACTTATTACCAAACGCTGGCCCCGTGTCTGGGTCATCTCTCCATCAACCAGCAGCCCATCTAAACTTCCTACCAGTGGCCTGTGCCCCGAGTGTGCTGGATCTACTGGCCCTCTTCCCTGGGGGGATCTGAGGGGTTTCCAACTTCTCCCCGTTATAAATAGCTGGGAGGGGCCTTTCAGGGCGTGGAAGTCCAGTTTCGCCTACAGAGCAGTGAGCGGGTTTGCTTTGGTGTCTAATTCTCCTCCCTGAAAATGGAATCTCCCCTCACTCCCCGTCCACCCGCGGAGCCCCCCGAGGGCACTTACTCCTCATCGGTCTGCACACAGTTATCCAGCTCGATCACGTGGCTTCCGATGAACCAGACCAAGTTGGAGAAGTAGGGGACAGCAGTTTTGTCCCTGATGTAGTGCAGCATGGCCTGGTTGTCCACTGAGAAAGTCACAGAGGGACAGAAAGGAAGTCAGGCTACCAAAACTAAGCATGGACATTAAACAACGAAAACACAATGAAAAAGCCTTCTATCGTCTGAATGAACGTTCTCTGTCTTTCCTGGAAACAGATACCTAAAACAGTTACCCTATTCACAAAGCTAATCTCATCAAGACAGTCCTCGGGCTATTTTTCTAATGAGCAAAATCACTTAACTGGGTTACTCGTCACCATGCACGGGAGGGCGTACGGGCAGCGGCTCTAGCTAGACTGTAGTGAAAGCCCCTGCAAGCTCTCTGAATTTACACATAAGGACAAGTAAGAAAGCAGAAAACCAGAGGTTAATAACTTACATGACACTGGAATAAGGAACACAGGAATCGTCATTGGAGGAAAGGCAAAAACAGACAACAGTTAACAGGTTAGGAGCAGGGATGGTGAGAAGCTGCTCAGTGGGAAGAGCGCCGGGCTGGGTCTAAACTGGAAGATACGGGGAGAGAACAGAGAGCGCGCGAGGAGAGCAGCAGTGGGCTAGGATGGGGCGACACTCGGGCCTGCAGCTGGCTTAGGGACTATGGGTGATGCTGGCTGGCTGGGGTGTGAACTGGGGCGCAAAGGCCTCAACCCGAAAGGGAGCAGTTGCTTCTCAGCATCAGCTCATCACTGCCCTGCAGGACTGTGGGCCCAGCAGAGCTAAGCAGACAATTCCGAGTCAGAAATCCAGACAGTTACCTGACATCGCCCCACATTTAAATACTGGCCACCAGATACTTTTCCAAAAACTATCTCAACCAATTAAACCGGTCTGAGAGTTGCATTTGGTGGTCAGGCCCTCGGTTTGCAACTCCTGGGTAGGCCTCCCTGGGCTCTCAGAAAAGTTCATCTCAGCACAACCTCGGAAGTAAGCTGGAGGGTCCCAGAGGTGCTCCTGCCCCTCCCAGCGAGGGTCACTGCGAGTCATGGCATCTGAACTTGTGAAGGCCAAAGCCCTTCGATGCCTGAGAAAACGGAGTCCAGGCTCCGGGGTGGCGACTACAGAAGTGAGGCCGGAGGTACTGCCTGGGGGCAGTCCCAGCTCGGACAGGGCGCCAGCAGCCTTCTGCCATGTGGGCCGGGGGGCAGGGGGTTGGAAGGGCTTCTTGTGGAGCTGATTTCTGGGCACAAGTGTGTCTTGAAAGACAGGAAGGACTCTGCTGTTGGGTTCTGAGAATACAATGTTGCCCCCTGCTGTTAGTGAAATGCTTTCAAAGAAAACAATGTCTGGTGGCAGCATAGAAGTATATTACACAGGCCAAATCACAGAAATTCTAAATTGACATTTAAGAGAAAACTTTACCTAGTGATCACGCGGCTGCACCCAGCCCCCCACTGCCTCTCTTAGAAGGAAACGCCTCGTGTGTCAGCACAAAGACCTGAGAAGGCAGGGGCACAGCGTCTATGGAAGGAGCCGGCCAGCTGTATGCCAGCAGCAGCCCTGGCCATGACGAAGGAGCTCCTGTCTCCAACATAGAACTGCGTGGAGACTTAAGCACTAGTTAGAAACCAGGAGAGCCAGGAACTCGTGAGGAAACCTACCTTTGTAGACGTTCAAAGTTATGGTTCTTACAGCAATTCTAACCATGCTTTCAGGGTGATTGAAAAATTTGATGGCTTCTGTGTACAGGGCAAAGTCATTAGTGTGCTACAAAAAAAAAAGTACCAAGAATGAGTCACAAACCCCTCACAGGCCTGCTTCCCACCAGACACTTCATTCAAAGACAAAAAAAAGTTAGCAGCGTGAACTTTTAGGTCAGTGATCCATTCCCAGTGGGGAGCAGGTCTGGGGCAGAGAGGCAAGACCATGGAAGGAACAGAGAAAGGTACAGAAATGGCAGAGCTGGGTCCCTGATCCAGTCTACCACGTCTTGGCTGTGAGATGCATTATTTCTAAGCCTCCATTTCTCCACCTATAAATTGGGCGTAAATAATTCCACTTCAGGGTCTGCAGCATTTATTGAGACAGCTCAAGTCCGGCGCTTGCCCTGGTGCCTTAGACCTAATAAGCACTAGGGAGCCACGCTCACTGTCAGAATTGGAAGCCACTTCAAGTCATAAAGGGCGATTGCCAAGAGACTGCACTCACGGTCTCTTTGGCTAGGGTCTAATTCTTGATTTGGAAGCACTGAGAGCACATACACCATCATGGAGGACATGAAGAGGGTCTCACCTCTCAAACACAGGACCGCACAGGAGACCTGAAGGAGACCTGCGGCCCCACAGGTGCCATGCAGTGCTCTGCTGCCCTCCTGTGGCCACACTGACACATGGCTGGGCTGGCTCAGGGCCCACAGGCAGGAGGGCCTAGGGAAGAGGCAACCTCTAGCCAGGTGACCCCTGTCCAGCGAAGACAGGGCAACTTTGAGCCCCAGGCATCCAGTGTCCTTTTATCTGGTGCTCACTCGTGCACTGGCCCATGTGAAACAGAAGAACAAGCCCATCTCAGAAAGAGGCCCTACCACCCTCTGAAGACCAGCTTGCTGTCTCCCAGAAGCCTCATTCTGGCCTCAAAACCAAAGTTTCTGCCCATCTGGCCAATCACAGAAGCCCAACTGCCCTGGTGAAGGAGCCTCTGGCCCCGCCCTGGCCTGGGGAAGGGCCTCTGAGTGTTAATACTACCTGTCTGGTCTGGGGACTGCTGACCAGGCAGTCACACTGCTGGGGCCACCACACACTTCATTTTCAAAGTGCCACACATGAGGCAGCACTGTGTCTCTTGCCCACCGGTAATCCAGACCAAGAAAAGTCAGGCTCAGGCCGCTGTTGCCACAACAGGTGGGGACTCTGGATGGATTCTCCCCAAACTCAGGAGATGTGTTTGGGACAATGGCTGGCACAGTTCACATACATCCCAAGGACTCGGGTTCACATCCAGAGGCGGGGGTGGGGTTGGAGGGACAACCGAGATGAATAACTAAAGTAAATAAATGCTTCTTCCTCTTCTCTCTTCCTGCCTACCTTCCTAGATGCCTTTGCTCCAGTTTATACCTTTCTTTTATAAAAGAAAAGAAAGACAGTAACCAAAATAATAAGTAAAAATGCTTCCTCTTTTCCTTCCTTAAAAATGCTTCTTCCAGTTCATCCCACCACTAGATGCAGGCCACATACATCCCAAGGACCCAGGTTTGAAACCCAGGGCTGCAGAGAACAGCCAGGATGAATAACTAAATAAAAGATGCTTCTTCCTCCTCTATCTTCCTGCCTGTCTGCCTGCTCCCCTTCATTCCTCCTGCACCTTTCCTGTAGAAACAAAAGCTTCTTCCAACTCGTCTTCTTTCCTCTCTTAAAAACGGGGTAACTTGCTGAATAAAAACAAGCTCTGCACACACACCACAGCCAAACAGCCCCACCACACCGGGGACAGAGCGAGCACGCGGGCTCTGCAGACTCAGGATGCTGCTCTGACCTGTCAGCTCCCCAGAGCCCCAACTCTGTGGCCACTCACCTCATTGTAAAAGAAATGGACGGTGTGGTTGTTGAGTTTCAACGAAAGCGTTTTCAGGAACGATATGTAATATGCCATAATCTCTTCATCGGAAAAATCAAACTTATGGACGATGATAGAATTTACATAGTTATTGGAGAGCAAGTAATCTGGAGGAAGAAGAGGAACAGAGGAAGCAGGGTCATTCATGTTGGAAAAAAGAGACAAAGTCAGGCAGCAGGTGGACGACCAGATGCATGAACTTAAACCCGGCAGGTGTCAGGGTGGCTGGGGCTAACCACGCTGCAAGGCAGCAGTGTGGACCTTGACCAGCAGGTCAGGCGAGTGCTTCACGTTGCAACAACTCTCCAGGGCGCTACTGAAGTACGCCCGTCTTCCCACCCTCCAGAGCAGCTAGAAAGGCACGGAGGGGCTGCTCACCTTGCCTGAGGACAGAGACAGCAAGTCGCAGAGATGAACCTCAAACAGGTCTGACATCAGAGCCTCTGTTAACACCACGCACTAGTGGGTGCAACACCAAACACTGGGTGACACGGGCCTGGGGACGCTGGGGCCAACTGCAGAAGGGCCGCCCCGCCAAGCTCTCAGCCCCAGGCCCCTGCATAAATGGTGAGCGCGTCCCACAGGGCAAGGGACGCTGGAGGACAGACCCGTACACCGCAGCTCCTGATGTGAAGGCTGGCCGTCGGAGCCACGAGTCTGCAGCCCCACATGGGCGCTGGGCCCTGCCACACGTGCCTTCTGGGTCCTCACCAGGCACCGTCTCATCTTGGCCTGCCAGCCTTGCGCACCGCACTCCTCCCCCTTCTCCCACGGGGATCAGGGCAAGGATGCTGGGAACCAGTGCCACAGGCAGACACGGCGAGCTTGGCGAGCAGGGTGGCTTGGGGCCTCCCTACAAAGTCCAGTCCGTGGACCAGCAGCACCGCATCACCTGGAGCCTGTCGGAGGTGTGGCTGTGGGCTCTGCACACTGGGTATGAGGAAGGCCACGGGTTTTCCTACACGCTTGTGCTGGAGAGGCATGGGGCTCTGGTGTGCGCTCAGACCCACTCTGCGTGGGCCACTTCCTGTGGGTGACCTGGGCCAAGCCGCGTACCTGCCCACTCCTGTGTCCTTGTCTGAGAACTGGAAGAAGGGTGCCTTCCTCACGGGGCTGATGTCGGGAATGGCAGAAAGAGCACAAAAGGCAGTCAGGGCAGTGAGGGGCTAGTAAGCACCCGTGACCTCGATTGCCATGCCTCTCCTGGCCCTGCGCTTTGGAGATGCTCATCTCCACCCACAGGACTGAACAGGTGCTCTTGGGCCCCAAATTGGTACCCAACTTAGGCCAGAGACACTGCAAAGGCTATTTGGAAGCAGCGAAACAAGACAGCCACCGCGGAGCACAGGCTGTGACAGCGCCAGGGTGGGCAGGACCCTCTCGGCTGCCTTCATGGCTGGAAAAGCCATGCCCCAACCTTTGCCCGGCAGGGATGACTGGGTGGTGGGGGCTGCGGGGTGCCTCTATTATTCAGCTGGGGTTTTCTACTACCCCTCTGTGTGGCCGACTTCCCGTGGAGCCCTGTGGAGCCCTGTGGAACCAGGCCAGGAGCCGGCCTCTCAGGCCCTGAGTCAGTTACTTCTGTCACTTAGGTCACAACCCAACAGCAACAGGCGCGCACGTGATGGGCTGCTGGGAATAACGAAAACCTGGAAAGCGCCCCCACGCCCATGGTCAGGGGAAGCAAGCTGGCTGGCAGCTGCAGCTCTTAGAACAAAGGAGGGAGACGCGTCGGCAGGCTGCGAGAACACAGCCAACGGCGAAGAGGCGCCGTGCACGCCGCTGAGCGAACTTCTGCACGCTTTTGTTTCTGTATTTTTGGAATGTTTGCTCCACTCTTTCATGAGGGCCTTTTCTTTCTATAATTAGAAAGCAGACATCAAAGACACCAGAGGTCACCTACCCTCCTCGCCCACCATGAACCCAAGCTCCACGCGTGGTGATGATTTCTGCCGCGTTCCCAGGGCTGCTAAAAGCGCCAGGGAAGAGTTCCCGAAAGCCACTGGCATCTGCCTGGGTTTCCTTCGTCATAGCGCCAGGAAAGCCATGTGCTCCCGAAGCCTCGGAATTCCCGTCCCACCATCTGGAACCCTGTCACCCTGCGGCGAGTGGATTTAGGCAGGACTACCGGGGAGCAAGCACTGCCGGGAGCTGCAAGGTCAACTCCCGTGGACCCTGCCATCCGCCAGGCCCTGTGCTGCTCCGCACACGCGCCGCCACACTTGGCCTCAAACCACCCAATCTGCAGGCCCCACTTCAGATGCAGACACTGCAGCTCATGCCCCAGGGAACACCGGGGAGGATGTGGCAGTGCAGGCCCGCGCCACCGAACTGGCTCCTCCCTCCTTGCGGTCTTCAAAAACCCACGAGCTCCATCTGCAGCATCAGGAAAGCTGAGGGGCACAGAGGAGTCAACTCCTGTCGGTCCAGTGGGAGGGAAGGAGCCGCTCCCCAGACCCACACCTGGCAGCCCTGTCTCATCACCTCTGGAGCAGGGCCCCACGCCCTTCCCCCAGACCCCACGATCACACCTGTCTCAGACACTGACAGTCACTGTTCCCTCTTCCCTACTTCAGCTGGCCAGCCCTGGGGCCTGGGGGCGGCACCTGGGATAATGAAGTGAGTGGGCACGCAGGGAGGATTGGGGGTAAAACCTCGGCACTACTAACGGTATGGGCTGACAAGTCTTTCCTGTGGGGTTGTCGGAAGCGCTGTAGGATGTTTGCTACAATCAAGGATGTCTCCAGACATGGACAAATATCTCCAGCGGGGAGCATAGTCGCTCCTGGCTGAGGACTGCTGAGGGCTGCCACCGCTCTGGATCCCGCCTTGTTAGGGCTATCACCTTGGGCCAGTGACTCAGACTCCTTGGGTGCTAATAAGGGTGCCTGCCTCACAGGGTGCCTGTTTCAGATGAAGGGCCCAGGGCCCACAGACAAGCTCTGAGTCACACCTTCGCCTGTCGGGCCGAGAGACTGAGGCAGGCGGGTCAGGAGCCAGCACAAACGCCCCTTCATGCTCCCTGGAGAGCCCTTCCTCCCCTGATACTCCCACTGCTCATGTCATTGGCTGATTATTCAGTGACCCCAATGCTTTAAAAACATGCCATTAAGTGCAAATGCCCCCAGAATCAGTTAGCAGAGGGAGCCCTCTCTCAGCTCTTATTCCTCCAACGTGCAGGGAGAACGTGCTGTTAGGACTGAACTGTGAGCTCCAAGTTCACATGGTGAAGCCCTTTGTCAGCTGAGGAGCTGACAATATCGGAAGACAGGGCCCTTAAGGAGGTAATGAGGATAAATGAGGCCACAGGGTAGCCCCTGATTCAACAGGATCGGCATCCCTCTAAAGGAGGAAGACCCCAAAGCGCTCCCTCCTGGGGCAGAGGAAAGGCCATGTGAGGACACAAGGACAGGCCCGCAACGTGCAAACCAGGGAGAGACCTCCCGGAAAGCACCCTGCCAGCACCTTGATCCCGAACTCGTGGCTCCTGCGCTGAGAGAAAACACCTCTCTGCTGGCGGGTTACCCCGCCGGCGGCATTTTGCTGTGGCCCCCACCCCCATGTGCACCAAGACATGGTAAACACAGACGCCAGGAGACACGCTGCAGACACTCGAGACAAGACGAGTGTCAGAGTCGTCCTTACAAAGGGAGGTCTCGTGACCGATGTTCTCGAAGAGGATGTTCAAGGTCTGCAGCAACTGCACGCACACGTAGCGGCCGGACTTCTGCCGCAGGATGTTCAGGAAGAAAACAAACATGTTCTTCTCCAAGAAGAAGCTGCGGAGAAAGGGGAAGCGTCAGGTTCACCTCCAGACCTGGAGGTGCACGTGTGCCCGCCCCACGAGGGCAGCCCCAGGGTCCCCGGTCACGCCAGCTGCCTGACTCCGTGCTCCCCACGAAGTGAGGGCAGTGCTAACTCGGAGTGGGAAGCAGGCTTCTGAGTGGGCAGAGCCTTCCACCCAATGGTGACAGAGGTCTCCGGGATAAGCCGAGCGGCACTTTCCATCAGCGCACGACATCCTGAATTTCCTGGCAACGCCTCTCCCCTGTGCTGTGTTTCTAATGTTAAACCTCTGAACATCCCCACAGAGGGGTGAGAAATGCTGGCTGCTGAAGGAGCCACACCTTCAGGTGGGCAAGACTCAGGAACTGGCTTTCAGAGAATAGTGATGGGAAAGGGGAAAGAACGACTTGATAGCAGAGAGACCTGGTGGGCATCACCTTAATCAAGTGATGAGGCTGACGTGCCCGGAGAGCATGTGACCTCGGGACTGCTGATACCATGCAGTGAGAGGCCCTTCAGCTCTGAACATCATTCCCCCAAACTCCCACTGAAATCACAAGAAAACCCTCAGAGAAATCCAGACGGGGGAACACTTGACAGTACTGAAAACCAGCGAGGTCACAAAATACAAGGGAAGAATGAGAAACTGTCACAGACCAGAGAAGATATGACAGCTAGACAGACTGGGATCACAGAGCAGCAGGGGGAAGCCTGTTGAACGTCAAGTCTAGCGTCACTTAAAAGCAATGTTCCGGGCATGATGATGACCTTGTGAATAAGGTCCCCAGACTTGGTCCACACACATCCCAAGGAGCCAGGCTTGAGAACTGGGCCCAGGAGAACAACCAAGATGAACAATTAAATAAAATAAATGAATGTGTCCTCCTCCTCTCTCTCCCTGCCTGCCCATTCACCTTCATTCCTGTCTGCGACTTTCCTTTAGAACTTAGAAAAAATAAAAGCGATGTACCCATGTAAAAATCTCAGTTGTGGCAAATGCATCCTAGTCATAAAGATGTTAGCGATGGGGCAGCAGGGTGAGGGGACCTGGGAACTTGCCACACAATCATCACAACTTCTCTGCAAATTTAAAGCTAGTCTACAAAATTTAAATGTATTAAAGACAAATTATCTTGGGGACTTCGATGAGCAATTATTTAAGAATCACGAGCCTCTCAGAGCCCAGAGTTACTGCTTAGATGGACTGAGCAAATCCGTGTTAGTGAACACAATTCCTTATCTTTACCCCAAGGGTCTTTCTTGTTTTCAAACCGACACCAAGCAGCAAATTCCCCAGGGCTTCTCCATGGGAGCTCGGCCCACTTGTAAGCAATCGCTCAATTTATTTCTCACGTTTTCCTTCGGGGATCATGGCCGATGTCACAGGTTTGCATTTTTTAAAGTTTGCACTTTCCACCAGGAGTTTTATCTTAGACAACCTTACTGATGAAACACAAAGTTATCCAGAGAATCAGAACATTTCACATAAAGCCAGGTTAGAAATGGAATACCACTATTTCTTTTGAATGGGTTTTTTAAGTGGCCTCAATACTGAGAGTTGAGATTATTTTATGTAAAAATAACCTTTGAGTTCGGCACCGTCATAATCAAATCCTCTGCACTCAGACACCAAGACAGGTCTGCTGGGGAGAAGCTCATGGTTTACAGCCTTTCTTTTTAACTGTCTGGCAGGGACACCTTTTTTCCATGATCATTTGCTACTATTTCTTGAGTACCTACTATGCTTCAGGCACCAGAGAGGGAACTTCCACTCTCTTCTTAAAAAGTGATGAAACTATCCTATTACCTAGTGGATAAGGCCACTGGACATGGTCCACATACATCCCAAGGACCCAGATTTGAGACCGGGGGCCTGGAGAAACAGCGAAGATGAACAACTAAATTGAAAGAATGAATGAATATTTCTTCCCTCTCCCTCTTCCTGCCTGCCTGCCTGCCTACTCATTTCTGTCTGTGTCTGCACCTTTCCTTTCAAAAAGACCGACGAGAAACAGACTCGGAGGGGGAGCCTGGCCAGGGCTGCGTATCTAGGGAACAGGGGGGAGGAACACCTCGCCATGGCTCCAGGTGTCACCAGTCACTTGCGCTTCAACGTCAATGGGAACAGCAGGGCAGCGGCGGGGCGCCCAGGCACTTGGTGGATGACCTCGGCAGCAGCCAGCTCTGTGCCCGCTGCAATGCACACAATAAAAGCTGCCTCCCGGCTTCCCAGGGCAGGTCCCGCCTGCTGATTCCCTCAGAATAACTCCTGGATGCTTCTGCCTTCCTTTCGAGAGCAATCAGACACCACTGGGAAAGTTACCCATGACATTTTCAGATTTTCTACACACTCATTTCTGTAACTTCCTCACTTTCTGCTTGCATTTCTACGGTGTTTCAAGGACATTTTATACAGACAGAGAGAGATAAAGATAGATATCTGTGCAAGACCAAATCGGCATCGAATGCTGACATCATCAGGAATGACTCACGGTATACATTTAGAAAACCAGTCAAGGAAACCGTCACAACACACAAAAACCCCTCCGAAGCCCTTACTCAAATACGGAGCTGTCATTTTGGTCTCCCCAGATCAGGATCTCGGTGATGGAACGGATGGTTTCCACCAGCAGGTTCCGGTTCTGTTCTGTGACTGTGGTGTTTTTGGTCAAAACATGGTACAGATACCTGAAAACGGAAGACAGAAAGTTAAGGATTAGCAACTGAAATGGATGTTAGGCTCAGTGACCATGAGGAACATTTTGGGGAGAATATGGCTGTGTGTTTTTGGCTTCAGTTAGCACAATTCCCATTCAGATGTGACGTAACTTGCCACTCAAGGAAAGTGGCCGTCAGAGATTTAGGCATTAAATAGCCAGGGACGCACCAAGTGAAACTGAGGCCAGAGACTTGTGATGCCCTTGAAGACAGCCACCCTCAAACTGCAGGTACAGGAGCTGGGTAAAGGGGGGCTAGCAGAGACCCCCCCCCAGATTCAGGGGGGCTAAGGGAAGCCCAGGCATCCTCCTTTTTCACATGATCCCCAGGTGGTGCTGACATTGGTGACCCAAGTAGAGACACACAGCTCGGCACTGAAGGTCTAACAGGAGACCTGCAGTCAGCTTGAGGCAGAGATGCAGAAGGGCGAGTCTGTTTAGGGAGGGCATGCCCAAAGCCAGGGCTGCCCTGGGCAAAACCCATGGGAGTGCCAGAGTGGAGTGTGGCCGTCAGCACGACGGCTGGGAGAAGGGCTGGCTCACGTTCCAGCACAGCGATCTTAGCTGCTGAGTATAGATGGCCGAATTCCAAGTCAAGGGGCCTTGAGAGGCTATGGGACTGTAGTCCCCCACCCACATGGGCCTGATGGGCTCCAGGCCTGTGCCAGCCCCTGGGGCAGCAAGATCACGCCTGTCCAGTCGTGAGGCCCTCTGCCAGGAGTGAGGGGGATCAAAGTCTGGTTGGACACCGGAGTGCTGGCTGGCACTGCTGTCGAGAGCACTTCTCTAGGGCTCACAGGCTGGCATGACTTCAATCATCATGGCCTGGGAGGGAAAAAGAGGACAGTTGGAGGGAGTGACGCAGGAAGAGTCACCTCCTGACATCTTTCGAGGTCACCTTCAGTTTGGGGTCGGGCAGTGAGAGTAGACTACGGAAAACCTCTAGCACTGGGTGCGACACAGAGGAAGAACCCTGCAGATGGAACAGGCAGCAATCTGCTGCTGAAGAGGGCTGGGCTTTAACTATTACCGCTGCTGCTGCCTTTATATTTTAAAGATAAAACACAATCGATGATTCGTTAAACAGATTAAAACTGCACGCAGCTTTTAACACGCAGTAACTTGATGCGCACCCTGGATAAGGGCACCAGGCGCAGTCCACACACATCCCAAGGACCCAAGTTCAAGATCTGGAGCTGGGGAGGGCAGGGTGACAACCAAAAATAAATCAATGCTTCCTCTCCTCTCTCTTCCTGCCTGCCTACTGCCTTTCATTCCTGCCTGCACTTTTCCTTTAAAAAAAAAATGCAATAACTTGAATAGGATTCCAAACTTCACAGTCTCTACCAACTACCTGCACCCAAATCTACAGACAGGGCTGCACGTGGCAGAGGCTGGCTTTCTTCTGTGATACGGTCCCGCCATACCTGAGCCCCCGGATGACTCACAGGAGGACTGATCATGAATCCGTATCTTCATTTCACCTCACTCACCTTCCCCAAGGGGCTCAGGGAGCAGAAGCTGAAATTACAGTTCAGGGGCCTCCTGCTCAAGGTGAATCTAGCTCCCCGCCCCAGCACCACTCCTGCGTACAAGGCCCCGAATCTGCCCTGAATGATGGTTTTGTTGCTGTTGTCTTCTAAAGGAAAAGTGCAGGCAGGAAGAAAGATGAGTGGGCAGGTGGGCAGAAAGAAGCATTTATTTCTTTTATTTAGTTGTTCATCTTGGTTGTCTCCCGGCCCCAGGTCTTGAATGAGGGACCTTCAGATGTACATGGACTGCGTCCAGCCCACTTGACTGCTGGGCCACCAGGGCGCACCGGGATCTACACTTGGGATGAGGTCCCAGGCAAGTTTGAGAGCCAACGCATCACACACAGCATGGCCATCGGTGACACTCTCCATGCAGGCCCGTGTGGCCCACACCCTGCTGGCCACACCCTGCTGGCCACAGACACTGCTGGCATATGGGGAGAGGCACCGTTACCGCACGCTGGTGCCGCCTTCTGTACAGCATGGCGTCCACGCGCATCAGGCCATCACATTCCTATTTTCTGACTGCGGTCACTCAGCAGTCCCTGGGAATTCCAGTAGCACACTGAGTCCTCACAGACAAATGCAGGGGAAAAGCAGGGTATATAGACCTGGAAAGTGGATTCCTGGAGCTCCCATGTGCAGTGCACAGGCAGGCTCTGATGGAGGGGCTTCACCTGTCCCTCCTACTCACAGCACCGAGGGACACGCACACTTTTACCATGGCCACAGAGACCAGGACAGCAACGAAGGGCAGCTCGCCACAGCCAACTGCCAGGGGGCACAGTTGGATGGTTCCAGCCGCTCACAGCCTCTCCAGCTCTCAGTCGGCCTCTGCTGGGTGGTCATGGTATTGCACAAAGAGGAGACGAGAGCCTGCTGGGTATAGATGGAGTACCTTTTTCTTATATATTTGACAGGGTTCTTTATAAATTCTGAACACAAATATACTATGGGAAATATTTTCTTGGACTCTGCCCTGCCTTTTCATTCTTTAAAGTATCTTTTGATGGGCAGAATTTAACTGTAGTCCAATTTACCAGTATTTCCCTTGGAGAGTTCTTTGTATCAAGCTTGATAAATCCTTACCCCAAGGTCATGAAGAAATGCTGTCTTCTTATGAAAAGTTATCGTTTTCTCCCTCACATTTTCACTCGCGTGCACCTGGAGCTGAATTTTGTCTACGTTGTAAGGTACCAGCCAAAACTGGTTTCCCCCCTCTGGAGAGCTGGTTGATTCGGCACCCTTTACTGAAAAGGTCCTCATTTCTTCAATGTCACTTTTGTCATTAATCAGGTGACTATGAATGCGGAACTCTGAGTGCTCTAGTTCCACTGATCCACTTGTTTCTCTTTCTGCCCTTACGACACTGTCAGAGTACTGCAGCTTTACAATAAATGTCACCATGGGATCACATAAGTCCTCCAACCCAGCCCTTCTGTTTTTTATTTTATTGGCTATTTTTGCCTCTTTGCACTTCATGTAAATTTAAAAACTCACCTTCTCAATTTCCACAAAAAGAGCTGCTAAGACCTCCTGTTGGATCGCCCTAAATCGACAGCTAAATACGGAAGGAAAGAATATCCTGACAGTATGTAACATCATGACATTTACAACATTTTTCCATGTTTGCTGACAGAGGCCTTGAACATCTTGTTAGATTTTTCCCCTAGGTATTCCGTGTTTTTTGTAAATGGTGGTATTTGAAACACTCATTTCCTAAATGTCTGTTGTGGGCAGACAGAGATACCAAGTAGATAGATCTCAAGCTCCAGAGCTCTGTGATGATTCCAGCGGCTCACCTCTGCCCCCGCCATGCGCCAGCACAATTTTAGGTAATATTTTTAAAGAGACTCTCAAAATATGTTTGCATAAATGCAGTGGGAAAAAGAAAGCTGAAAGGATCAACGTTAAATATTTTAATGCTGCATCTAATTCCGGAGCTTTGGAAGATCAAGTAATCCAACTACCTTAGGGATAGTAATATAGCTTAATAATGTTCTGATTATAAAAACAGCATTCATTTTAGAAAGGCTGGGAACCTCAACACAACGAAAGAGGGACGGCAACTGCCAGTCATGCCTCTGCCCAGAGAGGACCACTGGGGCCAGGGTTGTGAGTCTGCCTTCTTGTGTGCTCTGGGTATTTGCAGAGGTGGGCTCCGGTGGTATGTGCACTCCCATGCCAGGGATTTTTCCAGTTTAGCTGAAATAAAAGCAGCTGCCTTATTGACAAGGCTTGCAAACATCTGTTGTGGCTACAAAGTACACCTGTGAAGGAAAACGCAGCAGTTACTCTGCTGATGGGGCATGAAGAGTCCTAACTGTTTAATGATCAACAATGCTATTACAATGACCATCTTTGTATGCCAAGCTGGGTCCCTATCTCAGACAGGTTTCCAAGGATGGAATGATTACCCTGAACATTTGACTCCAGCAAGTTGAGTCACCTCTTTGAACCGTAACATTTTCTCTCAAATTGTGTGCACATTTTTACCATCATCATTATCATCAGCATCAATATCACAACAGTTGCAGCCACCTATTGGCTGGCCCTGTTCTGGGTACTTCAGAATAATATATTCAACTCATAAAACCTTCACAAAAATCCTGCAGGGCTGATGCCCGGGGCAGCTGGGGCTCTAAAAGGCTAGGACCTGTGTAGAGCCAGCGCCAGGAACCCAGGCAGCCTGACTACAGACCCCACCTTCGGACATGAGAGCACAGGCCACACGGTGAAAGTAAACAACCTGAATTACCCGTGCATTTACGTAAGTTAAGAACGCCCAGCATATAAGAAAACCAAATAGGTACGCAACAAACCAAAAAGGTAAGAAAGTGTCAGACCGTAAGGTGAGTCCTTATAGTCACCTTTACTCCATCTCTTGGGAGAGAGCCAGTGTCACCTGTCTCCACAGACGCTCTGCAGAATGTCGAGTCTCAGTATCAAATCCTTGCATGTGAGCAAGGTCTATCGTGAGAGACAAGCTTGAGTGTCAAATGCCTGGAGAGCAAAAAACTACATACAGCCTGTTGCCAAATATGCAACCAACACAACAGACGCTCGTCACCAAGGGCTGCGACTCAACAAGCCCCAGCCCATGGAACCTGCTTTCTCAAGAGTCGCTTCCTGCTCAAGGTATAATAATGAAGTCCCTGTCAGAGACTGACACACTGGTTTCAAGTTCAAACAAGTTTTGCAACTCGTATCCTAATATGCCTACCAGGATGCTCTTATTGGGAGATGCTGAAACTGGCCCACAGCTAGGTGAGAAAGGGTACATGGAGTGATGGAGGCCTGGTGACAGGCAATCTGCTCCTCTGAAGCAACCCCATCCGCTACCTCAATTAACAATGTCCAAGTATGAGGAAGAGGGTACAGAGTGCCTTGTTTGTTTAGACTGCTCAGCACCAGAGCAGACCCCGCTAGATCTTCCCCAGAGCGCCCACTCTGTGCCCTGAAAACCTCCACTAGGTTGGCATCCTGCCTCTGGCCAACAGGGCGCAGGGTGGAATCTGACAGAGGGTCAAGGAAAGGGACAGGAGGTGCTTATCCTGATGACTCAAACCCTGATGATGTCAAATCGGGCCAGCAAGTGAGACAGGGCCTGAGAGCTGTCAGGGAGCCGGCAACCTCAGCATGTGTTGGCAGGGCTTCCAGGCCTAGAAAAACCACAGCTCCAGCACAGGCACGGTGACCAAACTGGCAACAGGGAACTTTGTTAGGGGAAGCCCGGCCAGAACCCACCTCTTTCCTCCGTCTATGACAAATACTTGGTTTTTTGGTTTTGGGGTTTTGTTTTCCTTCTCTTACTCCAGGTCTCAAATCCAGGCCCTTGGGACTTTACATGGCCTGCACCCTAGCCACTGAGCCACACGGGCCACCAACAAACACTTGCTGACGGTCTCTGTGTGCCAGGCCCTGTCCTCACGGAGTTCACCATCAAGTTGAAAAAGACAAATACGTCTACCAAGGCAAGGCCATTTTGACGACGGAAGGACAAGCCCAAGGCACAACACCCACAGCTGGACTAACTGGCGATGAGAAGACTAGCTGCGGGAGGGCGCTCACTGCGTGGGACAGCAGGAATAAGAACAAGTCAAGTTCAAGAAGACCGAACTCTTCCAGCTGGCTAAATCGCTATGGCAATTTTTATGGGAGAACTGGTACTTTAAGAATCCAAATGGGCATTTGCAAGGGTGGGAAGAAAGGAGAGGAGGCTCAATGGAGAAAGCAGAGGTGCAGGCAGGGAGATGTGTGTGTAACAGTGGAGAGAGAGGGTCCATCAGAATGAAAGAGCCCGAGAAGGATCTCTGGATGATGGCAGGTGGTTCTGTAAGTTAACAGAGGCCACTAGGCCCCGAGTGGACGCCCCTCCATGCTGATGGACCACAGCACTCCCCTGCTCAAGCATGGTTCAACCCAATGTCCAGATTCCCCAACAGGATTTACAAGGGCCAGTGGGACCAGTCTCTGCCCAATTCAGCCTCACCACTCTGCTCTCTGGTCCCAGTCACCCCATCTTACACCACCTTACTAAATAACCTGAGTCTCTCTTCTCTGGGCTTCTGAAAGGTGACTTCCTCTGCCCAGAGCATCCCCTCTGAAAGGTGGCTTCCTCTGCCCAGAGCATCTCCCTCTGAAAGGTGGCTTCCTCTGCCCAGAGCAGCCCCTCTGAAAGGTGGCTTCCTCTGCCCAGAGCAGCCCCTCTGAAAGGTGGCTTCCTCTGCCCAGAGCA